>JABFOV010001875.1:0-22563 GCA_022817685.1 Aradophagus sp. ZL-2020 | reverse complement strand
GTTCATTAGTTACCTATTTTTTATTTTATAGCTATGTATATGTGTATACAACAAATTATTTATTTTAATTTAGGTAAGTTTGTTAGAAAAACGATTATCTGTTGAATATTTTTTTTATAAAGGTTACGCATTGTAATGCATGTTAAAGAATATATGTACAGATATTTTTGTAAATAAAATTAAAAATATTTATATAATAACTAATAAATAATTTTCAATTTTATTTCTTTTCATTAATTTTTTAACAAGAAGACTGTAAAGCATTTGATTCAAAAGGTAATACGCATGCGTAAAAGTGTGGAACGAAGGTAGTAGACCTTATAATGTATGTCTATCTCAACTTGTTTTTTGAATCACATAATAGTATAGCAGTGAACGTTCCAGTATTAATATTTTTCAGTGGTCAAGCTGTAATAGTCGTTCAATCCGTTTAATCTAAATCATAATCAATTTAAAAGAAAAAACAAGCGAAAAAAATCAGCAACTCGATCAATCCAAAACGCTCGCAGCCGACACAACTGATAACATTGAACCTAACCTAACCTCTCAAAAAAAGGAAATCAGCAAACAAAAACAACTTGACTGCAAGTAATGTAAAATGTTTACGTTCAAACCGTTAATATTTATAAAACACAGACCGACGAGCAGAGTTAGTCCAAAGCCCAGAAGCGGGCACAGAATCGTTTGCAATGACATGTTTATGTACTCGTTCGGAGGCTTCAACCCAACAATACCGGACGATGATCCACAAATGTCGAGAAGTTTAATGTGGTCTTTTCACAAACCACTGTTCAAAGAAGGTTGGCGATTTAACACAACGACAAACGAATGGTCGCTAATGATGAACCAGCACAGGCTGCCAAACGAGTTGGCGTCGATGGCTGTGATTTTGACAGGTACCTTGCTCTTTATGCACGGCGGTACGGGTTGCCCGTTTGGCGAGAGAAACAGCAATCGAACGTACATATTTAACATTGTCAACGACAACATCATACCACTGCCGACGAAAGGCGACGTCCCAGAACCTCAATACGGCCAAGCTATCTTTCGACATGAGAATTATCTTTATTCCATCGGTGGAACCAATGGCTACGATTATACCTGCGATATTCATAGATTAGATTTGACAAAACATCAATGGGAATCCGTGTACATTTGTTCGGGAAAAGAGCCCTGTGAACCAACTGGTCGTTATAGGCATGAAGTAGCATTCGATGGCAGGAGGATTTTTGTCTTGGGTGGAGGAACTGCGGATTTTGCATTTCCTCTTTTTGTAAGTTATTGCTATCTTTGTTAAGTCGCTATTGTCAATGAAATTCATTAAAAACTATGTACCGATAATGAATTGCTTTTGTAGGAATTGCCGACCTTTGATTTAGTTACAAACAAATGGTCAACTTTAATGACAAATAGTAATGGCGGATTCCCAAAGCCAAGGCGGTGTCACGGAGTGGTTCAATACAAAGATGAAATAAGTGGAAACATGTATGCTGTGATATCTGGCGGTTTTAATCAAGTAGAAGTATTAAACGATGTCTGGAAGCTTAATTTACAAACCCTTCAATGGACATGCTTGCCCCAAACGTTGCCTTTTCCAGTTTACTTTCATTCGACGGCTATCACACCTTCTGGTCGCATGTTCACTTTTGGCGGCATTAAAAAATTCCTGCGATCTACTGATGAAGAAACGGTATTGTCACTTTCTGTTTATTAATTTAGCCAGCAATTTACACAACAACATAGTTTTTATAAATGTTTAAAACATATTTTAAAAACTATAAATATTAAATTTTAGTCATTTTTGTAAGCAATATATAATTTATAATAATTTTTACTTTAGATGTTACTTTTTTTAATATGTTTCTATGCAACAAATGTATCATTAGTAAGTTTAATAATAATAATAATAGTGGTAATTAAATGTTTAATATATTTTATTGTTATTTCAGAATGAACGAACAAATGCTGTACATTCGATATGGTTGGTGATTCCAAGGTTGACAGAAATTTGTTGGCTCGCACTTAATCACTACTGTCCTCAATTAAAATTCTTATCAAACGCGGAACTTTTCAGACTTGGTATTCCTATAAAATATATAAGACGATTGAAAGGAATTCTTGACGACAGTTAACATTTTTGTTTGTTATAAAGTCGATAAATGGACACTTCTAAATGAATTTTAAGATTATTACAATTACCGAGCACTTATTTGTTTTACATTTAGATTTCCTATTAAAAATCTTATTCATGTAAATTACCTATCTATAAATCATTAGGATTTTTAATAGGACTTTTCATCATTATTAATAATTAATAATTTATGTTTTTATGTTATTCTTACAAGAATTGTAAGCGATAGTTTACTTACCATATGATTAATTTATCTTTCCACCTATGAAATTTTTTTTCATATAACTTGCATAATATCATATAATTGTAAATGAACGTGTATCTAGGAATTTATTCATGTTTTTATTTTTTTTTTTTTGACTTATTTTTTTACTTACTTTATTTTACAATCAATTTTATTATTATTGTTACATTATTTTAAATTACCTAAATTTTGTATTGAAATTGTAAGTGATTGCCCTATCTTTTAGTTATTTTATTTAGTTCATAAGTTTGTATAAAAACTATACTACGTTGCAAGAAAAATTTAAAACAAAGTCAATATTTTCCAAAAATTTAATCATTTTTCAAGTAAATTTGTTGTTATTTCAATTTTTAATATCAGATTCATTTTTATTCAAAATAAAATACATCTGAATAAAATATAATTTCTAAAAATCACTGTGAAAGACGAATTTATTATTTAAAACATTAAATAGGTCATGGCAGATTTAAATAGAATCATGAATCATACAATTCATAGGTGGAGTTAATGTGAACAGAAGTTAAACGTTATATGTAAAAAAATATATATAAAAAAATTAGAAAATTGGTAATAAAGATCAGGCGTTTCATACATAATGCAAATTACACAAAACACATTGAATTTTTAATAACCTTCCTTGATGGAACAATCAATTCAATTGATCTTCCTTCATTGCACAGTAAATCTGCGCTGAATCAATGTTAATTTAACATTGATCTACATTTCGCTAGGATTCCACAGATGAAAAGAATTAATATAAATAAAAGAGATACAAATTCTGCATTCCCTATTGAGTTTCTATTCAACTTTGGCCCAACATCATTTATGCATTTTTACAATTTTGTTTAGTTATCTTCAATCAAGTAATAAAACAATTCAAATAACTTTGCCAATAAACAATTTAGAATTCTTATAAAATTTAATTACAAATTTGTAAATTTCTATAAGAAGCAATTTTGCTTAAACCAGAGTAAACTAAAATGATCGTTACAAACACGAATTAGTCGTTAATATATTATTTATGTTTTAATAATTATTTCATACTTGACTTCAGTGGAAACCTAAATTCTCTCCTCTGCACTCATACTCCGATAAAACATTATGTATAATAAACATATACATGTACGTATATTATACTTATAAGAAATATAACGTTCTATCAGAGATATAACACTTCCTTAGAAATAAATAGTATTAATATTTGCATGCGAATTTAATAGAAATATATTTGAATCATTTAAAACTCCGAAATACTTTCTTTCGATACAAATACATTTTTATTACGTTCGTATAAAAATGTGAATATAATTTAATTTTAAATAATGTTCGAGTGCGCGCTTCAGCATCTTTGAAATACTGGCGCGAAAGAAGCAAAAAGTTGAAAAAAGGCTGAAAGGCAGCGCAGTTCGGGAAGTCGATCGATCGGGAGTTTGCGAAGGAAAGCCCGCGACGCTTCTGGCTGTGACGACATTTGCACAGTGTCGAAAAGGATTGCGCGGCATTTTGCGGCTCCGCGCCGGCTCGAAGACGGTAGGAGTGGGGGGTAGCCGAGTGGTGCGCAAGTCGCGTGGTCGCGCGCGTACCTTGTGGTTTGGGTGGCAAGAGTAGCGGTGTGTAAATGACACTGGCACGGCGTAACGGAGATTGGCGGAGCTGCGCATAAATCGTGCATCGTTCGGCCGAGCTGTTCTGGTCAGGTCGGGCCAATTACGACAACACGGGCCCGACGTTGGACGCGCAGCTGTTCGTCTCATGTCTCGACCGTCGCATTCGGCCCCGGAGCTTCGCGGCGCCCACCACGGCCGGCGATTCATGTAGCGTTTGGAGTAAATGCAGACATTGACGCGCAGTCCTTGACACCGCCGAGCTCGATTGCAAATTCAACAGCCTTGGCCCGAGCTAACGAAACATGGAGCAGAAACGTTTGTACAAAGTCGTGCTCACGGGAGGTTAGTACTCGAGCCAAACAGTTTTCACTTTCCGCGTGCAGCGTGCGTGCAAACGCCAAGTCCAAACAAACGTTTACGCGAAAACGTGTGCGTATCGATTTCGAAGTATCTCAACGTTTCGCTTTTTTTTTTTTTTTTTAATTTGCTTTTTTAACGTGGTCGATTGCACGCATTTACGAGCTATGTTCTAGTCCCTGTCCATTGTCGCACGTGTTCCAAAAGAGACGACCATTCTTCCGGATGTCGGCTCTCGTTTAGTTCCGAATTACACAATGATACAAAATCGTTATGTAGGTGATTTTTTTGTTTTCTTTTCTTTTTTTGTTTACATTATTATTTTTAAAATTGCGACATTTGTTTTCAAAATAACCTAATTGACCTTAATATTGGATTATTAATAGTCGAACTTTTTATCACTCTATTAGCAAATAAAATTATATTATGCTCCAAAAATATTCTAGCGGCGTTGAGTGGTATTATGAGTTTATAAAAATGTCTGGCTGCAACCACATGGAACCAGATCGTTATTTATTGAAATCTTTTTCTTCCAAAGTTCAAAATTTTGTTTACAATTAATTGTTCTAAAAGTAAATTCAGCGGATATTGTTGCAAATGAAAGTTTTTGATGGAGTCACAATTCTGAATATTATTTATACATCACGTTGAGAGAATTGAGATTCGGAGCAGCAACATTAATAGTCGTACTAATCTCATCCTGAATTCTACATTATAATTTTATTATGAAACTATTCTTTCTTTTGAATGTAAACAAGTTATTATATGATTCTTACCTTTGTTTATTTGATATTCACATACATTATATAGAAAGATAATCACAACTGTAACTGTATGGATAAATAAATATATTACTTGACCTCTAAGTCATGTGATCATGTGACAAAATTACTTATGATTTCACACTTAATTGATCATGACACTTATGGTAAACGGACAATTATCATTTTTTGTCTCATCACACTGCATTGTATTCAGCCAGAAATTAAAGCCAAGTTTATTTAAAGATTTTACGCTGGTTAGTTTACATTCCGTATTTGAAGATTTGTCATTGAAATCAATATTACAAAGAGGCTTGTCTTTTAATAATTTATTAATTGTATCTTATTAATTCAGTCAACCATTTCTACCTTGTTTTTACTTACAAATGGCAGCTATTTAAAGTTATAATATTTCTTTGTCAGTAAACTGTTTGTAAATATAAATGAAAAATCAGAGTAAAATTATGATACTTTTTTAATAATGCATTTGTGTTAATTGTTAAAAATCATACTTTTTATGCTACAATATTTAATATGATCTTTAATTTCAGGTCCATGTGGAGGTAAAACTACTGGTCAAACCCGGCTTTGCACCTTCTTTGAGAACATGGGATGGAAGGTGAGTACCTTCATCAATGCACATTTTACTATTTGACTTCCAAGTAGAACGAAAAAAAATTCCTATAAATTCGCATTGCAATTTATTTTTTGCTGCACATTAACAACATATACTCTCTCAAACTGACGTTTATTATGTGCAAAACACAATAATTTAACTGTATTAATTTTCAATTCTGACTTGTTCTAATTACTGCAGTTTTGTTTAATTAACATTTGCTTCATTATTTGTTTTATTTTATGTAACATAATTATAAAAAGAATAATAACACAATATTTATTTCCTTTATCAAGTATTTGTACTTTGTTAATACAAATGAATATTATTAATAATCCATCCTAGCAATATTTATTTGTATCGACATTGACTAAAGAATGAAGAAGTTTCGTGTATGATAAAATTTTATTAGACGACACAATGATGAATTATTGCTTGAATAATACGGTAGTAACAACCGACTGATATTGTTTGTTTCATAATTTTGATATCTAGTAAAATCATTTTCAAATACTTCGCTTGATAGTTTCGAGAAATAAACAGATGTCGATGATAAAGATTTCTTCGTCGTGCTTTTAAAGTCCAGTACATTATAAAACGCATTCAATTTGATACAAAAAAATTCGTATGTACTTGAAGTTCCCAACGTTTATCAGTAAACAAAAACTCAATCAAATACATTTTTCTGCATTGAGTAGCGATAGTTTTAATCGATTATTTTTGCCAAAATAATTTTCCAAATAAGAATTTATCATTAAATCAATACTTTGTATTGTATGTTATTAATATATCTTGTTTATAGTTAATATTTATAATTAATTTTTTTCATTTACTTATAAACATTAGGAATTTCATGTTTGTTTCTCCATAAACTCAAGTTGAAATATTTTTGTATTCTACTTGCAAATTATCCCATAACAAAGTCAAGCGAATGGAAATACGTTGCATTACGTTTTCAAAATTACATAGACATTATCATACAATCTAAATTCCCACTTGATTATGTGTCAAAATGCAAAGGAATACAACTGTTCTAATGCGTATTTAAATATTTAATTATTATCTACACTTAATAAAATAATATCATAAAACGAATCATTTCTTTTAGTACACCCTAAAACAAATATCAGCTGTTGAAATGAAAGCAAAAAAAAAAAAAAAAAAATAAAATAGTTTCAATTCTAAAAAAGCTTTTAATTGAAATGATAGATGTAATTTCTGAACAATTGACTTAATGACAAAATAATAAAGCAATAAAATGTGTAGAAATGTAAGTTAAATTGTCTATAAAAGTTGAAAAAGAAAGAGAGAAAAAAAAGAGGAGAGTTATTTTGGGCTTGTCATGTTGTATTGGATGCGATAGAGTGGTGGTTGTCTTGTTTTGCAGGTGTTCCGAGTTCCCGAGACAGCGACTGTGCTGCTTAGGTATGCCTCCATTGCAACAAAATTTCATTTATATAAAAATTCAACTTTGCATCGACATGTTCCCAATCGCATGACTGTACACTCATTTCATTTCTCAGTTTTAAATTGTCACAAGTCTCGTTTCGTCGGCCGCTAAATATAAACGTCGGGTAACATTAAAGAATCGAGATGCAAAAAGCAATCGACTAAGACGTTGACGCGTTAAGGAGGTGGTTTGGGACGTTTAACAAAATTGAATTTAACAAGTTGAAGCTTTTAGACATAAATTATTCGCGCTTGTGGCCTTTGTAATGCAAAGAAATTTGTACTGTTTTAGGTATATTTGAATTGCAAATTTTGTAATCTGACATGTCATGAATAGGAAAGTAGTGTTGAAGAATAATATTTTTCACATAAAACAACTTTATAATAAAACATTAAAATTTAAGTGTAGCAGATGCAAAACTTGTCTTACATTGAATAACAATGTTACATTTCAAATACTTTCATGAAAGTGTGATAGAAAAATACAGTCGAACTTTGGATAGCTGTCCAAGCCAGAGCACGGAATCCCACGTTTATCTGATGGAGAAGAAATGTTATATCCTCTCCTTTAAAATGATAGCTGGCCAAGGTTTGATTGTATGTGCAATCATTATAAATCATTTGTTAAAAATCCATTTATTATTAATTAATAAATAAATAATAATTCTATTATACATAAGTTAAATTATATTATATTATTTATCATATCAATATTATTTTATAAATAAATAATATTTTCAGATCTATCTATCAAATCTTATATAATTCATCGTATATGTATGTTAAAAAAAAAAAAAAAATAGTTTCATGTACTATATAGACTCCCAAACTCCTTAACTGGTCGTTTGGCCGATGCTCTTATTGCTAAATTAACTTTGTCAATTTTACGGCATCCTCACTAGTTTTACAGTTTCTTACGCAATAATGCGACGACACTTGTCAGTCAAAGGGAAGCTTTTGCAAAATTGCTTGTCAATCTTGCGGAAAAGCGCTCAATCGATTGTAACGTGTCGTTACGTTTGTCATACAAAGCTTTGTACGTGATATATATATAGTTTCGTTGTCCAAAAGTATACGTCGTTGCGGTTACTTTTTTCAATTAATTATGTATTATTAGAAGCGTGATGTATAAGTCATCTAGAAGCAATTTTATAATGTTACAATGTATAACAATCATTTTTAAGATTTTAATTATTTTTATGTATATACACAATTTTTTTGACTTTATTATGTAATGCGATGAAATTGTTTTTTTTTTACGTCTTGATAAACTTTCTTTCTATTGATACATATACACTTTTTTTTAATCCTCGTAAAAGTACATTATACCTATTATATAACTTTATAAATTGTTGTAAAAAAATGTACACCAGAAGTGAAGTTTTAATGTTAATTTTGCTAACAGTTATTCAAAGATATAAAATTATTGTCATTTTTCATCATGAAAAATTGATGTAATTTTACGAGGATTATTCTCAGTGAATAATAAATAAATCTTATTTTATTGACTATAATCGACTATAAATGTATATACACACACACAAAGTAAGTAACGTTCACAGCGCTCAAAAAACGTCAAGAAAAATGCATATTTCATTCAGCACCAAATTGTTTCACATATTTATATACGTATACCATATACGAAAATATGGAAAGTGTCATGTAAATTACATTTTCTCAGTGTGAGAATAAAACTTGAAACTCAAAACCTTTGCTATCTTTATACATATATAAAAACATATAGCTTCGATTTTCCTTAAACAAAAATTAAAACTGTACATCATACAATTTGATTTTCCGAACGTCATAGGAAAAGATTCGAAAACAAAACAAGCGATCTGTATAACTGCACTTCTAAGTACTCGTGCATCGATGCTTTGTTTTCATATTTCATTGTTCACACTTTGTCCGCGTTCGACGAAAACGCTTAAACGTTCGTCGGCAATAATTTAAACATTTTGGCAAATAACGCGCGACCGGTGATTTATTAAGCGTGGGTTAATCGTCGGATCTATTTTATTTGTTGCCGGGATCACACGAGCGCTGTCGAAACGGTAGCATTTGTAATCGTCACCGACACCTGAAAACGCTAATTAACTTTTTGACCAAACTTGCACGCGACTTATAACTTCGTTGTTTTCAATTATAGTATTTGTACAGTCGTTTGATATTTACGAAGAAAATACCCAATCGCTGTTTCGTTCGCAAACAAATAGTCCGTTGAGTCACTCGAGCCAATCTATTATCCCGGCGGCAACAGTTCGTTACACGATAGCATAATTGATAGATTTTTCAGTAAACGTATATTACGTATATCTGTGTCTAAACACGACTTTTATATTATAACCGCATTAATTCTGAAAGCCACTATTTTCTCACGACTACAATAACATTTGTTACAGCCGTAATTCATGTCTCGATAATTTTTATATTTCAGCGGCGGCGTCAAGTTTTCAGATCTCAACGCAGAAGAGGGTGAGTTGAATACGATCTTTCTGTTAGTTTTCAATGTTTTTTAAAGCGGAGAACTTGCGAAATCACCGTTTCTTATGTTTTCTGGGAAGTGCTTGAAGTTTCCAGTACATATACATTTTTATCCTTTTTTTTATCACTCATTTTATTTATTAATAATTTTTTTATGAATTAATTTTTTCGTTTTTTTTGAGTTTTTTGCGCGTGACATTCGTGGTAAAAGATTGTAAGCAAATATTGGAAACTTCCTGCATTTCGTAGAATTCAATCAATGTGAGTAAAGTTGAATTGATATTAGGAAGCGAGCTTAGTCGATACTTCATTAGTTTTATCTGCGTTAAAAATAAATAAACAAAAGGCAAAAACAAATGGTATTTTAATAGTACAGTTTTGCAGTTGCGCAATCCATTTATTTTCGATGACTCGATGCATTGATTTATTTGAATAAACAAAAGCCGTGGAAAATGTAATGGTCTGAAAATGGATACTATTCTACGATGTCACTTAGATAATAATAACAATGAGAAAAAATTCATGAAGTGAATTAAATTATTTATAGTCAACGTTCACAATGTTTTATATTCAATTTGTAGAAACAGATAAAATGCTGAATTAGAAGAATCATGTCTATAATCATGAAATTCTTCCTCCGTTCGGTCATCATTAAATTTTTGTTGACTTTTATGTTTTGCTCTGACATTGAGTACTGCTATCTTGCACGATCGAATTTATTATTTCGAAAAAAATTTCTACCAGAAATCGTCACGCAAACAACTTCTTAAACATATTCTAAATCAGCACGCAATTTCTCCTTTTTCTCTTTTATTATTCGTAGCAATCATTCATATGATAAGACTCATGAAAAAAATTGCTAGTCAGTTAAATTGTTTCACGATATAATCAGTTTAATACATTTTCTTTTTTTTCTTTTTTTTTTTTTTGTATTTATAAATCGTCGTCCCAGACGAAAAACGTCCTGTTTCGAATTCCCCATTGGCCCAACTTGGCCAATTTGAACTGTTTTGACTAATAGATTCTTTTTTTACATAGACTTATCTTTTCATTCAGATATATTCAGATATTTTTGCTTCAACTTCGACATAGTTTATATTTTATTTCATTTCTATCTTTTATAAATAAATTGTAAACTTAAATAAAATAATGATTATTTATTTTTAATAATTAAGAAATGTTAGTGTAAATCACAAATACATCAACTCATAGTTATAATATCACTTTTCTGGCGGAATTAAATTTTTGTCCAACATAGTTTTTAAATGGTAAATTTTGTCGTTAGTTAATTTAATTTTTTCTAATTAAGCTGTTTTTTTTAATCTGTATTTCCTTAAATTTTTCCACGAATATTTTATTTCATCAGTTTTTGCGACAAGTCTGGAATGCTGAAACCGTTTTGTTTGAATATTTTAATTTTTGTGAATCTCAACTTTACAAATTAACAAAAACATGCAGAAAATTTGTTATTCTAAAAGATAATAAAAAACATGCCTTGATGATATAGAAGTTATAAAAAATAATCACTTTAATTAAAAATAAATTGGGTTGGCCTGTAGAAAAATTAACATGAAATTATTAAATGAATTAATTAATACTGAAATTTATTTGTTACAAAAATAAAAAAACTTCAAAAGTATAAGAAAATTAAATATATATGCAACATGTATATGCCAACAATAAAATTAATGTTAATGCACATGATAAATACAACAAACATACAAACAATTTTACATTGATACCTCTGCATTTGTAATAAAAAATAGTAAATTTGAGAGAAGATAAGTCTATGTAAAAAAAGAATCTATTAGTCAAAACAGTTAAAATTGGCCAATTTGGGCCAATGGGGAATTTGAAATTCCCTTTTTCGCTTGGGACGACGAAATATATATTATATTAACATAATTTGTACTTTATTCAATATTTATTTTATGGAACATTATTATTTATTTCTATGTTATAGAAATTTAATATTTATGCAAACACAATATATATTTGTTTTTTAATTGTTTGATGACAGAAGAAAGAACATTAATTAACATAAGAGCAATGACGTTTGATATAGCAATTAAAAATAATCACGAGTGCTGTCGAGTTGACTAATTTGAGTATCGTAATAGTAACACGGTTGCACAACTGCGGCGCTTTAATTTCTGACCTTGATGAAAAGAGAGAGAGAAAAAAAATCTGCGATGTAACGATACTCCGGCTTCCGGTGTAAGTCAAACGTTCCTTCGATGGCTTCTTTCCATATTTATAACTCACGGATTTTCGCGACGAAGAATGAGCCTTCGGTCGCCAACTTTTTAAACGCCGCGCAATGTTTTTCGCTTTCTTCGCACAATGCAACGAACTTGGGCATCGTTCAAAGTTCATCCGACCTCTTGATTCACACTTCGTCTCGAGACATTTATTAAATCATGATTGTAATTTTAATTTAAATTACAGAAATGATTGTTTCAGTAAAATTGGTGAATTGTGAAGAAGTACAGTTAAACCTCTGCTAATTGTCCAAGCTGAAGCACGGGATAAATAGAAGACAAAAACAGACTTCAAGCAGTAAAAAAAAGAACGATGCTTATGTTATTTTTAACGCACAAAATAAACCTTAATTTAATGTATAAAACAAAATTTTTAATATATAAACCAAATTTAATGGTTAACATTGGAGAAGTAGGCGAAAGGCAGCTAGCCGAGGTTTGACTGTATCTTTTAACTTCACCGAAAAAAAAGGTCATTATTTTCGTGACACATGTTTTAAAGTACAAATAAACGAAAAAAAAAAGAAGTGTAAAATGATAACGTTTTATCGATGAAATAAATTTCATTCATACATTTTAATGACCTTTAATTATTAGAAGCTATTGAACTTAAAATAATGGCCTCGTGAAAAGAATGAAGCAAGCTTGGAAGGTTATTGATTCACAAATATCTTATCAACGATGTGCTAATTTAACGTCAATTAGGATAAGTACATGTGGTAATTTCACGTTGCATTTGGGATGAGGTGTTGTTCGAAATTCGAGCATCAATGATACATGCCAGAGACAGATAACTGTTGCTTAATCTATGATTGATAAATTCAAATTATTTATTGATAAAAATGTTGATTTAATTGAGCGCATGACTTTCGCCGGCACGTCATATTAATTCAAAGAAGAGATAATGATTGCAATTTATCGTCAGCGACATTAAAACTTGTAATATGGTTGTTAATACAAACATAATTGTAATTGAATGATATACGAGAAATAAGTTGTTCCGTGAAATGACATTGATAGCATTGGAGTTGAAAAAAGTATTACGTTTCAAAAGTATTACATGTTTTTTATCATTACAATAATTATTTTTCAATTATGACGTATTGTAATGTAAATTCAAAAATATGAATACTTTGAAAATCGCCAGAGATGAATTAAAAAATGTTGAGGTTGTTCTTTCAATTTTAAATATTAAAAATCCACGTAATCTCATAAACTGACAAAATAATCTCATTGTGTTACAGCTTTCAATTTTCAAAAGAATCTCCTAAAGACGATGATCCAAATTGAAAATACCTTTTTTCAATTGGGGGAAAGTTGTACAAGAAATTGCCTTATTATCTGTGATCGCGGTGCCATGGATGCCTCTGCTTGTAAGTAACAGATCATAAATTAATTAACCCTATGAATGATATAACAATGGCCATTTAAAATTGTACCATATAGCCGTCAAATTTATTTTCTTTAAAAACTTTAAACAATAAATTACAATTCGTTAATGATCACAATAAAAAGTAGTTCAATATACAAAATTTAATTGAAAAGTAAACAATTAAAATTATATTCATGGAATAATATTATAGTATATTAATCGCACGATAAATAAGGTCAGAAAATAAAAGAATCAATTTTTGTTATACAGATATCTCAAAAGACAAATGGGAACTGATGATGGCCCAGAATGGTTGGAACAACGTGGAATTACGCGACAACCGTTACAACCAGATCATTCACATGGTATCGGCGGCGAACGGCGCCGAAGACTTCTACTCGACTGAGGATCACGCGTGCCGTTCCGAGAACGTGGAGCTGGCGCGCGAGCTGGACTACAACGCGGCGGCGGCCTGGGTCGGTCACCCTTACTTTGACGTCATCGACAACTCGCAGGATTTCGAGGCGAAAATCTGCCGGATGATTGAGTGCATTTGTCAAAAGCTGTGCATCGACACGGGCGATCGGTTGCACGCGAGCAGCCGAAAGGTCAAATTCCTCGTTATCGGGCCATTGCCACCAGACAGTGCATTTCCGCCGTTTCAAGATTTTGACGTTGTTCATCATTACTTACAGAGCAATAACCCCAAGATGCAAGCACGACTTAGAAAGCGCGGACAAAAAGGTTCGTTTTTTGTTTGCTACGTTGGTTTGCATAGTGATTTGATACCAAGTACCAATGATTTAAACAACTTTTTTTTATTTCGAACAAATGATTTTCGGTTGATAAAACGTTTCAAATACGATTTGAGTTATTATTATTGAAAATTGTTGTTTTTGGTTGTTTTGGCTTTGAGTTATTTTTACAGAAATAAAGCTTATGCATTCAATGTCAAAACTGTGTTAAAAAAAATCAATGTGTTATAAATATTATTACTGTTTATTACTATTAATTAATATTATTACTATTATTTTTATCAAAAGAATTTATCTTTGTCTATATAAATTTCACATACTCAGAATATTATTATTATTAAATCCGAATGTAACTTTCACAAGCAATAAATGAAGATCGTAATTATAAACAGGTCATTGGTCCTACATCCACACTATTCGACGTCCGAAAATGTGTGGCCAAGTTGTGGAAGTGAAAACGCAGCTCACACACAGAGATTACTTAAATATGTTGGAACAAAGAGACGATTCGCATTTCACCATCTACAAACGCCGTCGATGCTTCCTCATCAACAATCAGTACTTCCAACTGGACATATATAAAGAGCCTGCACATCCTAGGTATTATATTGTATGATTTATTACAAATAAACATAATCATCGAAGATTGAAGAATAATAATTTTTATAAAACAGTCTTAACGATATTGGGCAATGATATTCGAACAATAGTATTGTTGCAATAATATTGGATTTTTTATTTATCATCATTTCAGATGTAAAGGTTTGATCTTACTAGAAACATACACCGCTTTGTCTGGAGAAAAGCTGAAGAATATTTTACCTCAGTTTTTGAAAATTGAAAAGGAGGTGACAGGAAATCCTGACTACAGTATGTTCAATCTCAGCCTCCGAGAAGAATGGAACGTCACTAATAAATATTGTCACAATTTAAATGGTAATTTAATTGGACTTACGTAAATAATCTTAAAAGACAAAAAAAGAAAGAAAGTAAGAAAGAAAAGATATACAGCGAAATCGTTTATTTCAATTTTTTTTCTTTGCAGGCTTTGATATTTCAGCTCCAGTTAGTGAAACGAAAATTATAAAAGATACGAGGAAACAAACAAATGGCACTGAGAAAGTTAAAAGCGGAATCAGTACATTAACGAATGCTGTCAATGGTTCGGCGAATGATGCTGCGCAGAACGGTGTCCACAAAATACAAAATAGTATTGATGAAACATGTAAAAGTCGTGTTCAGCAAAACGGTAGACCGAAAGTAGAGTCCAACACTTGTTTCAGCTCCGACAACAAAATTGATTGTAAAACGAAAGCAGACCAATCAGAAAGCAATGTGCAAAATGATTATCAGCAAAGTTTCAAAATATAACATGCGGTGACTGAAACCACAGAAAGCCATTTGAAAAGCTGATCAAACATTTTCAATTTAAATTGTAAATACACTTTTCGATTAATGGCAATCGTTACAAGTAAAAACTGTGGTATTTTTAATGTGTCTTTGATGACAAACACTCTGAACACTTATAAGAGAAATCTACTATTTTCAAGATCCTTGTAGAATTATTTGCAATCTATTTACTTATAGTATTTCTTCTTCGTACTTTATAATTTCTTGGCTGTGTTAAAATCCAAAACGCTTAGAGTGTGGATATCGTGTCTCAATGTTAATTTTGACTTCTATAAGAGTCTATAAACATTGCTGACAATTATTGTGTACTTGAGTTAATATGCATTATTATAAATTTATGAGGATTTAATTTAAAACATAGATTAATGTGCATGAAATCATGCGTTTTAGCTTGCTTAAGTAAAAAGTACTTGCTTAAGTGAAAATTAAAAACAAATGATGAAATTTTAAATATTTACTTTTTTCTTTGAAAAAAGTGATAGATTCATGTTTTTAAATCAAATTTATTTTATTTGCGTTATCTGGAAAATTGAAGGGAATTTGATTCCTATAATTATATTTAAGAAAGAAAAAAAAAAACCGAGTTTGTATGATAACTAAATGCAATTTCTTTTTTGAGACTTAAATTTTATATATTTTACAGAAGACAAACTTTTTAAATACATATTAATCATACACACTATATACTAGTTTATGTTATGTTACATATTTTATATGCCTGAAGATTCCAACGTTTTTTTTTTTTTTTTTGAATTCAATAAAAACCAATAGAACAAAGTAAAATTTAAATAAATATCAAAAAAGAAGAAAAAAACGTTGGAAAATTGTTGTATATCAATATTTTTACGCTTTTATGTTTCAACGTTCATCAAGTAGATAAAATCAACCCATGTTCAAAATTTCAATTAAATCCAAGTAATTTTATAGAAAATATTTTACATTTTCAAAATTAGTCGATACATTAAAACACATTTTTGTGAAATTTCAAATGTAAGCTTAGAAATATGAAAAAAAAAATTCTATATGATTACTTGAAACTTTGAACATAAAAAATTATAACAAACTTAAATATATATTGAATTATAGGTTCCAATTGTTGAATCTGACTATAATCTCTTTAATGTTAACGTTCGATTTACAACTTTTAAATATTGTATAGATAATCGTCAAGCAGTAAATTTTTAATTTTTTTACTTCCATGTACTGTCATTGATGTGAAAGTGTGTGTGCCTCAATTGAAAGTGCCTGAAATTAATTAAAATTAATTGATCTCTAAATTTGATTTCCACCAAAAAGATATCCACCTACATTTTTTTGTCTATATTGTAATTTGTCTTTCTTTTTAATGTTGATTATTGATCAAAAATTGAAGATGCACTTTCTATTTTTAATAATTATTTACATTCAGAAAGAATTGTAACATTAAAAAAAAAAACTCATTTGAGGCACAAATAAATCAGTTTTTTAACAAAATGGTTTTTCTAAATATTTTACATAGATGTAGGTGGAATCATAAATTGTGAATACTGCTTGAATGAACTAATATATTCAAATAAACTAAAATAATTACACTATAAACGTGACCTTTCAATGTGCCAACAACTTGAAAATCAATATTATACAAATGAAATCAAGTGAATCAAAGTTCATAATTTTTTTTTTTTTGGCAAATCTTTGGTAAACCAGTAATCGTATGCAAAAGATTTTTAATGAAACCTTTTGAATTGATTTTACCCTTTAAAATACCAGATAACGCCCTTTTTTTACAAAAGGAAAAATCATTGTTCATTTTAAACAAAACAAATGTTTGAACTTCGTGTCTGTTTAAGTGTCAGGCGTTGTTTAACGAATAAAAATCGTGTATTTGTTAAACATGTGCATGTGTGAAAAATTTATTGTATTGATATTACAAATCGTCATTGAATTTACTAAACGTCTACAGTATTATTATCTAAACTATAAATTCGAGACTGCTGTATTTTTCTCGGAACTATTTTTGCTACGACTTGAATTTTACAAATTTCTTCATTCATTCTGTACCAATCAGCGAATAATGTTAAATAATATTTCACTAATATCTCAAGAAAATTACAAAGTTTCCAAAATTATACTAAGTGTATTATATTCTTGGCGAGAAAATCTTGTCGCCAAAGTATAAAAAAAGCGTCAGGACGACACTCATTTCACAGTAAAAAAATATAAAATTTAACATTTAATCACTGAATAATTTTAATGAGTTATTTTAACATCAAATTCAATTATTGCCAATAACATTTGTTAAATTAATATTATATAGATCCTCAATACTGCTAAATTGTATAAGCCTGTTTATTAGTAAGCGTCTAAACATATTTGCTAGGGATATTATTATTTGCTGATAGGAATATTGACAGAACAAAAGAGAAAAAATTATTGGATTATGCGCAACGTTATGGTCAAATAACATTTTCATCATGACATGTAATTTATTTATTCGTGCGAATACACGATTTCCTATTCATCATTTCATTTGTACAACAAGCGCTTCGACATTTAGAATTGAAATCTGTTGACAGTTGGCGCTACTATATTCCTTATCTGATCAAGTAAATACATTTGATTAGGTGAGTTGTTTTAAATGTTTGTTAGTGATAATGTTATCAAATAAAATAATGGATTTTAATTTTTCTCTTTATTTCATATACGTTATTCCTTTATATTCATATTGAACTTTGCCTTTTTCCTACATTCTGTTTAATAATCAATGGAACAATATGTTCCATTGGTCATTGCATTGAAAAAGTATTTTACCTATAATAATGAATAAAACAAAGTTGTAGAGGTGATTTGTTTTCTTCGAATTTCAAAATTTTATTTATTTTTATTTTTAAGTTTCTTTGTCACTAGGCATGCAATCATATTCTCTACTCTAGTCAAAAAGGATAGATAATTTTAATTCATGTAATGTATCCTTTTTTATTAGAGAAGAAAAGAATAACACTGTTATCAGTAGAAGCCAAAGTTATTACATTGTAGTGAATTCAGTCTAAGTGAATCAGTCGTCAAACGTGTGGCTATATTCACACAATAACAAGCCGGCTTAACATGACCTAATCGTGTTAAAGCCTCCGTTAAAAAAACATTCGTTCCTCTATTTTATTTTTTGGTTTCTGCAAAAAGTGAATTATTTGGAAGCAATTTTTCGGACGGTTGTTTTAAGGAAAACAATAAACCAGAAGAACTTTCGAATGTAAGACATATTTTGTTCTTAAACAGAAAAAACAATTACAACCATATGTTTTTGAATTGAAGTATTTTGCCATATACACTTATACATGGCATGTTCGGTTGACGAGGTAGGTTGAAAATAATTCGACCGAACTCATGTTCGGTCGGATTATTTTGGATTATTTGGCAATTTATCTGGTGCAATTCAGGAAGAAAATGAAAGTAATTTGACCGAAAATGAGTTTCATCAGATAATTTAGTAAATAGATCCTACTTATTCCATCATCGAACATGCTAATAGTATGGTTACCAAGATGAAACTTGTTTATAGTATGTTCGGACATCAACAAATTGACGATTTAAAAACGACACATTTGAATTGAATTATTTAGTTATTATTAAAATATTAATTTTTGTCAGTCCAATAGAAAAAATTGTTCGTTTCCGATTACGTCATTATTTACGAATTATGTAAATAAAGAAAATAAAAAATACTTCATCAGCTTAAATTTTCCTGAAATTAATTATGCAAGATTTTTTACACGTCATTTCAGATTATGACTTATATAAATAAAAAAAAGGCAATATAAATTTGTTAACATGCAATTTTTTCAATAAAAATTGCAATTTTTTAATATTAAAGAAATTTAACTATTTTAATATCAGAAAAATAAGTAGTAATTACACATTCTAGTCACAGAAATATTTACTTTGTTTATAAACATTATACAGCTGACCTTGTAAATTATTTATTTGTATTCATTTTCCAATTTATAAAATAATCAAAATTTAAGTTCGAATTGTTTGCTTGTAAAAACAGAAGATTTATGGGCTTTTCATTATTTTTACAGTTGTGCTGCTTTTTTTGCAAAGTAATACAGATCTGAAGTTTAGACTCCATGCTACGACTTGACATATAACAGGTATCTTTTCAAGTTAATTTCAGTTATTAACTTTTCACTCATGTGCACTGAAAATGCTTTATGCATTATTTGAAATTAAAAAAGAAACACACTTTTTATAATCAATACACCCAGGTCTTTTGATTTTCGCCTTTAATTAATTAAACAATAATTATATGAGTCATTAATTGAAAAGCTTTGGTGTATAAAGTTTAAATGTTGTGAAGTATTATTATCAGATAACAAAAATTGTATTTTTAAAATAAAATTATATTATAAGTGAAATTAAATTTTTGTGATTAATATAAAAAAAAACACTTGCAAAAGAAACTAACAGTTAAGGCGTTTTATGATAGAGTAATGTGAATTACAATTCATCCCATTGTTAAAGTTCACCTTTCATTATTAAAAACGATTAAAATTATTAAATGACAAAGGATGGACGTTGATGGGGGAAAGAGAGGGGAGCGTCACAGGTGGAAGCAAAGATAAATAATATATTTTATAAAGTAAATAATTGAATGTAAAAAAAATATATTGTATATTAGAATTATAAAAGTACAAGACGAATGAAAATATATAAATAGAATCAATGTAGAATATATAGTCACATGGGAGAGATAGGCGAATAATAGTGAGCTATGGTTTTACTGCCATACATACATTGAAAAATGAAAACAAAAATAAAATTATACCATTATGTGAATTCATATACACAAAAATTGATTCCGGCATATTATTTTGTTCAGCAAATTGTTTTTTGACGCATTGTTTTCCAGCAAAATGTTTTTTAGCGAATTGTCCTGGAATCGTAGCACAATATATTGTTTATAATATATTTAGAGGAATAAATATTACATTTACAACAACTGACATCAGTGAACTGTATGCTTTAATTTCAACTTACATCGCTTTTGAAAATCAATCATCTAATCTGAACCTCAATAACTGATTTTCAATCAAATGTCAGAATTTGGTTAACTTCAGTTGTAACAAACTTATTTCCTTTCTTTGTCCATTAGATTTTAATAACAAGCCGAAGTCATAATGGGAATTCCAGGCTTAACTCGTTTCATCAATCATGGAGTAGACAGCTTTAAAGTTTTTGGATTAAGCAACACCTATTTGATAATAAGTGGGTCCTGTTTGGGAAGATACTTCTTAATGAAGAGTCCATTTTTTGAAGTTTTTGGTGGAGACCTTGACGCATATGCTGTAACAGTTGAGATATTTTTCAAAGAATTAGCCAAATGCAACGTTACGCCATTAGTTATAATGGGCTCAGGCTTTGAAAGAACGGACTTGAATAAAAAAATATCAAAGTTAGAGGAAGTATACAACAAATTGAAAAGCTATAAACTCGGTGATCAGATTTATTTTTTTTATCCAATTTTACTTTCTGTGGCGCTTCGAGAGGTTTTAGTCAAATTGAATATTACTTTTATCCAGTCATTTGAAGAATACCGCACTATCGCTACATTGTCAAAATTGCTTAAATGCCCAGTCTTAAGTAACGATTCTATATTTTACATATATAACGTTCGTGTCGTTCCAATCGACTCTTTAATGTCTGGAGTTACTAAACATCGAGACGGGAATGGTTACTACAAAAAGTGCAAGGTATATCAAGTTGATTATCTTTCAAAAAGCAATCGAGGTTTCAACAATGCCATGCTTCCATTATTTGCTGCGGTCTTAGGATCAGATTTCAAAGAAGAAAGCGTGTTCGATGGTTTTCTTAAAAGTATCGCTACACCCGTTGAAGGTTCCAGACCGTACAATGTAAGAGACAAACAGATTACTGATTTACTGCAATGGCTAAGATACAAGAAGATGGAAGATGCAATTTCATTAATTATGGATGAAGTAGAAGAAGAAAACAAATGCAAAGCTCTCGAGACCATTGATTCAACTTTGAACGTTTTTAAATTGACTTCTGATGATCACCTACAACTACTTGGTTTTGACCACGATTACATTGAACAGGTTAAAGCAAATTTTACCAAACATAACAACGAAAGTTTGGAGGAAGGTACAAATAATTACTCCGATCTTCTCAAAACTTTACCCAACTGGTTCAAAGAAGAATTCATCAAATGGCGGATTGATAAGCATTATATAAATTTTTTAAATTATAATATACTTATCAGTCATGCTTCGATTGAAGACTGGAGGTATCCTACGATTATTGAAATCGTGTTCCCTATTTTAAAAGTGGAGTACACTCTTTTGACTACAGGAGTATTGACGTCCCCCAAGACATTGCTTTGTGTCATGCGTGAAAACGAAGAAATTAAAACGAAGACTTTGGAATGCGTCGAAACAATTTTGGGCCGAAAACCTCCTTCGTTGCACGAATTAAGGCAATTACCTGCTCATGATTTAAAGCAAATTATAGACGAAACTATTGGACTTAGACCAGATATGAAAATCGAGGAAACAGTTGAGACCTGGCAACTTTATCTTGGAGCTGTCACTTTTTGGCTCAAACAAGACATTCAGCCCTTGAGAACTGATGTTCATATGATCGCTCTACTTACAACCATGCTTTTTCATATTATTGATTCAAAAATCGGATACTATCGCAACAAACACAAATTTATGCAAACGTATGGAGCTGAAATCGAAAATATAAATAAAATCGAGAAAACGAACGTGGATTTACCTATAAACGTTAGCTTGAAACAAGCCATTGATGAAGTCACAAAAGAAGACTGCTTATTGGCTGGATTATTTTTTATTGTGAATTTTCATACGAGTCTTATGGTTGAAAGAACCAAAAGTTTTAATCAAACGATTATTCATGTTTTTAACATGTTTCTAATGTGTTTGAACCGTATTATGAATTTAAACGAACTGCTTGGGTACCCTTACAAACAACCGGTGGTTATGCATTTAATAAATGGAACTCTTTTCTATAATCTGTGTGTTAACTTTAAATATCAGAATGATGTAGAAAAATATTTGACATGCGAGCTGGAGAAATCTCCTACCTTATGTAGAGTCC
>JABFOV010001874.1:0-22563 GCA_022817685.1 Aradophagus sp. ZL-2020 | reverse complement strand
TTTATTCATGTTGTCTGTCACGCTGTCTACGAGTCAGCAGCGTTGGTATTGATAGTTAAGTATGGTGATACATATGTACATTAGGTGATAGTAGTTAGCATTTTATGTGTGTTGTAGATAACTATGCGGAGACAAATGATATTTACATTTTGTTTATAGTAGGCAGCGCGCGACGTGGACAAGAAACAGTCCAAGTGAGGTAAGACTTGGTATGTATAAAGAAAGAGAAAAAAAAAAAAAAAAAAAAAAAAAAAAAAAAAAAATGCAATGAACCGTACATTGCAAAAACAAGGTTTTAATTTTGAGATATTTTTAATGTTAACTCAAAGTGTCTTAAATTTGATACGAAAATTTATTTTAAAATAAAAGTACTTAATTTTTGTATTTTTTTTATTTTATTACCTTTTTTATCTAATAATATTAAATGGATATCGACATGAAAAACTTTCGACAAAAGACGAAAAATTCACCCGTCATAAAAATGTTTTCAACAAACTTGGAATCTCGTTTCGATCGAAAGTTTCCCCGCGAATCACTTTTCCATTCGAATTTGATTTCTCGGAAGAGAATTCTCGTTTTTCGGTCGATGTTCAATACCAAAATTCGACTTAACGTTGTCGGAGCAAATAATGGGACAAGACCGGGGAATTCGCTGCGTCGGTTGGCATGAAGCGACGACAACTTGTAGATAAATCTTGAATCCGAAAAAGTGACCCGAGGCTTTTTTACTGTGCTTGCTATGCAATTCCGTTGGAACTAACATTACTTCTGATTTCGTTTCGGCATTTTATAGTTCGGCTATATAAATTTACAAAATTTAATTTTTTTCTTATATATAATTTATATTTTTTTCGGTGTTTTTATCGGTAGTTATTATTTTTTATTTTTTTAGTCAACATAAAAAGTAAAAGTGATTTTTTTTTGTATTTGATTAAATTTTATATATATTTATTTTTATTTGTGTCATTTCGTCATATTGTTTTTCTTTCTTTACTTCAATTCCATATTTTTATATTTTTATTTTCATAAATTCATGCATTTTAATTTTATTTTACTTTTTTATTTGGCATTTGTGTTACATTACAAATTTTGTTCTTTCATTTTATTTATTGTAATCCATTATACATTTATTATAATGTTGTATATTTTCAATACTCTATTGCATTTAAATTTGATCTTTAAAATATTTTAATATTTTATATTTCGATTTTTAAATTTTAATTGAAAAATGATAAATTTTTGACCAATCATACGTATAAAAAAGCTATTGGATATAAGAAACAAAATAAGATGCACGGAAAACGAGGTTAAATGCCACACACATCAAGATTGAAATGGAGAGTTAATTTGGCGTGAGAATGTAATTTCGGATTAACTATCAATTTCCGAAGACGCATGGTAAAATCATAACCTTCCGCTCGTTCGCCATTTTGCTCGCTTTTTATTGATCTTGACCTCAAACATTTATCATCGACAATATTATTGATAATGACTCAAGTCAGCTGTGATTATGATTAAACATTATTAAGTCAAATATGATTTATTGATTTATGTTAACTATGATTCAACAACCTTGAAAATCAAATACTTTTAATCAACTATAATTTAAGAATAATTTAAGTTAACAATTATTTAACGATGTTTTAACATTAATCGTGATTCAACAATGCTCCAAAATTAACTATGATTTGATGAGGTTCTAAATTGAGTGTAAATTAAAAATGCAATAAATCATCTATGATTATACGATACTTTAAATCAAGTTTAATTCAATAACGCCTTGAATTAACTGTGAGTCAAAAACGTTTTGAAATCAACTATGGTTCAAGAATGCTTTGAATGCTTTGAAAAGCAACTATGATTTAACAATACTATGAAATTAAATGTGATTCAACGATGCTATAAATCAACTATAATTTAACAATGCATTGAATCAACTATGATTAAACAATGCTTTAAAATCTACTATAATTCAACAAAGCTTTGGATCACATGTGATTTAGTTATGATATAAATCAACTATGATTCAACAAAAAAATATGATATAAATCAAATATGCTTCGAGTCAACGATAATTGAGAAATACTTAAATCAACTACCATTCAACAATGTTTTGAAATCAACTATGGTTCAACGATGCTTAAAATTCTACCATGGTTCAACAATACTCTAAAATCAACTGCAATTCAACGATGTTTTTAATCAACTATAATTGAACAAGGCTTCAAATTCAGTAATTCAACAATAACATGAATCAACCATGATCAACGATGCTTCAAGTCAACGATAATTCAAAAATGTTCGAATTAACTATGGTTTAACGAGACCTTAAAATCAAGTGCGATTCAACGAGTTTATAAATCAACTATGACTCTAACAATGTTTTAAATCAAATGTAATTCAACAATGCTTTGAATCAACAATGATTTAACAATGTTTTAATCTAAGTATAATTCTACAATACTTTAAATCAACTATGTTTTTACAATGCGTTGAATCAACTAACATTCAACAATGCTTTAAAATCTACTATATTTCAACAAGGTTTCGAATCAAGTTTGACTCAACAATGACATAAATCAACGATGATTCAATCAACGATGCTTCAAGTCAACCATCATTCAAAAAAGTTTCAAGTCAACTATGATTCAACATTCACTTAGCGTTTTTTAAACGTTAAATCAACTAGCGCATCATCTTAAAGTTAAAACGTCAAAAGTATTCCTTTCACTGTTAAAGTTCCAAACAAATAAGTTTAATATCTAAAACACGTTTCGAGCGCACAATACAATAGTATCTTTTAAAATTGAACGTTACCACCAACCGACCTCTATTTGGCGCGCTTTTCGAAACCACTCGCACGTTCCTCTATCTTTTTGTTTCTTCCTCGTTCCCTTTTCGTGGCGCTGGCAGAACAACGGTCCGGGCATGCCTAAGCGACGTTTACGTTTGTAAACACGCTTGTCGAAGCATTTGCATTTTATTGCCCTGAGAAGAGGCCGCGAAAATAGACGTTTAGCGCGCCGGCCCTGTCATTGGCGTTTGATTTACACGAAGGCCCGCGACTGACGAGACACCGCGAACGCCGCGGAAACGCAATAAAACGGCTCTTGTAATTTTGCTCCCCGACTCGGCTTGGCTTGTTTATTGTCATATTTGTGGGATGAAGGGCAAGAAATCAGCGAGACAACGGTTTTACGGACGTACGGTATTGTGTGTTCCGAAAATTTTTCCGGCTCCAGCCAATGCTCGAGACGTGACTTTGAGAGGCCGATTTGACATTTTCTTCGGCTTTTATTTATGAAGGAAATCCGTTACTTGATTCAAAGTTCACGCTATAGTGTTTCATAGTTTTGAATCTTAAAAGAATTGAATAATTATAGTCGTAAATATGTTTATCACATTGTTCGATCTCTTAATGGTTTGATTAATTTTTTGATTTATAAATTTTGTTATTATTCATTTAACATTAAAAAAAAATGTAAAATCTTTGTATAATTTTGAGAATGTTTTTGTAGAACTAATAATGAAACAAAATCTTGGAATTACTTAGTGAATTTTTAGTAATGTTAACGTGCATTTAACGTTGAAACAACGAATTTGAGTAAAAACTAAATGGTGCTCGACATGTTGTCGAAAATTAGTTACTACAATTAGTATCAATCAATGTTGCAACAAGAAATAATAAAGTAATTAATAAAATAATATTTTGGACCGTCTAATGAAACAAAATGTTGAAATAACGTATAATTGACATTTCAGAGAAAACAGTTTAAACGACTTTCATTTGGAAAACAGTTATCACAATCAGAATCTTATTACCGTTTTTCAAAGAATAAAAGCCTTATACATTATGCAAGTTTTAACGCGGATTTAACGTTTAAATAATGTATAAGCCACATTTTAAAGAAATAGACTTAAAGAAATAGAACAATGCTCATTTAGGATTGTTACTGAAATAATAATTTCAATATAAGTTCATTACCTTGTAAATTATTAAAATTTCTAACGCACATTTAACATTCAAATAACGTATGATTAACGTTTAAAAAACAAATTTAAACAATGTTTTTATGGAAAAAAATTATTTAAATTGAGATTATTTTATCATTCGATCTAAAAAAACTTTATAAAATTATTTTCTAACGCTCATTTAATGTTGGAATAACAGATTTGAACATACATTTATAAACGTTCTATATTTTATTGAAAATCACTTATCGCAATAAGCAACAATCAACCTTTAAAAAAAAAATAAATAAATAAACAAAAAAAAATGAGAACAGACCAACGAAATAAAAAAACGTAACGTATATTTAACGTCCATTACACGTCTCAGATGCCCCACTTGGAGCCGGCAGAGTTGACGTTTGCTCGGCCCCGCTAGCGTTTGAGAGACCGAACGAAGCTCAAGTGAAATGCACCGAGTTCGCTTCCCTTTTTGCATTTGAATGCAACGCCCTCGCGGCTAATCCATTAACTTGCGCGGCACTTTTCTCGCCGTCTCGCGATAACGCTCGCCGCCGTGCGCGATTCTTCCCCGCAGTGACGCATCGCGCATCATTATGCAAATGAGCTCAAACGCGGTCGAATCTCCGGCAGCTTTTTCATCAAGCCGGCCGTTGCGCTCGCGTTAAATAACATTCGCGTTGTTCGTACGCACACGCACGTGTGCGTTTAATCAAGCGCTTTTCATGGAAGTCGCTCTCGCGTGTATTTATACGCCGGGCGTTCGTTCGGCTGATACCGATATAGCGCGCGCTTCCCATAACGCCTGACCCGGAATCGCGTAATTAAGACGTTTCATACGTCTTCGCGCGGATGAAACCAATCTTTTTTTTTTTGTTTTTCATCATCCTTTCATGAGTTGATGTTTGCGTTCACTTCTTCCCTTTTGAGGTTCCATTACTGTTCCGAATTCAAAATATTATAATACTACTTTATATATATATATATATATGTTGACTGTGTATACCACATCGCTAGTGAAACATATTAATTGATTCAAAGTTGAAGAGGAAAGGTTGCATTAAAGTTACCGCTTGGTTGTATCAATGTTGATTTAACGTCTGACCGGTGATTTTTAGTCGAAACAAAGTAGATGGTTGAACGTTGAAGTTACGGCGTCGTGTCAAGTAAAAATCACCGGTCATTATTTGGGCCAACGTTGATTCTACTTAACGTCAACGTTATTTTGACGTTGAAGCAACGTTTATCTAACCGACAGGCTCTCTTGAGGATTATACATTATTGCGATAGTTACTTTATATACCAACATTCTTAAGTGACTATGTAGTTTATTTAACGGTGAATCACCGTTGAATAAACGTTGAATAAACGTTGAGCAAACGTTGATCCAACGTTGAATAAACGTTGATTCAACGTTGAATAAAAGTGTTGAGTTCAGGGTTGATACTTAAGTGTTGAGTTCAGGGTTGATACTTAAGTGTTGAGTTCAGGGTTGACAAATCCTGGAATCAACGTTGAAAGAACCGAACTGAAATGTTGAAGTTAACTCAACCATCCCTCGATTCATCTGACCATCAATCGTAATTCTGCGATGAAACGCAATGTCAACTCTATGTTTGTTCAACAATACTAAATCAACATGGTATTGTCAACATTGACTCAACTTTGATTCAACTGTTTAAAACTCTGAATGTTGAGTTTTCAACGTTGAGTTAATTAATTAAGTTTAATTTAATTTACTTCACTATTTAATAATGTTATGTTGGCAGCTCGAAGGACTACCAACATAAAAGTTACTTAAACAAGTCAAATACGGTATTTTTTCTATCGAAAAAATAAAATATGGTTCGTTTTACGACTCAAAGGCGAGGGATACCAATATACTTTATTTTTGAATGAGGAAAAAGGTTGAGTTGACGTTGCTCCTGAGTTGAATCAACGTTCAAACAATTGACTGATTTTGAGTTGAAGCAACGTAGATAATTTAACGTTGAATTACGGTTGATAGTTGGTCGATGGTTGGTTGATCGATGATATCAACTAAAAATCACCGGTCATACATTGGATCAACGTTAATTCAATTTAATAGATTACTGAGTCTCAATGTCTATTCAACGTTTGTTCAACTAGCTTAAGAATTCTTCTCTCAGGGCACTCATCGATTTTCAAATTCCACCACAGATGGCGACCTTTCATTGCCGATTTGTCTGCGTACGTAGGTTATAAAAGCTACAGTTTAAAATAACCGGCTAATCAATAAAACCCGAGCGAATGACAAAATGGCTTTTAATATGGCTCGTTGCCACTGTTTTTAAACGTTCTTGAATCAACATCAGTGGATTCTGATTTGTATTTGATGCTCGCCGATCGACTTCGATTGTTTTCTGGTCTTTATTGTTGTTGTTTCGCGGTCTAAAAAACAATTATGTTTGTCGGTTTCGTAGCAAATGGGAAACTCATCATTGTTTATAAAATGCAAGTTAACAAATATAAATAAATACTTTCAGTAGTACAAAAATGTATAACGAAATATTTTGCTTCTATTATAGCTTTTTATTTATTTATTTACGAATGTCGAGTAAAAAATACCACAAGCGCGAATGCAAGCAGGTTGAAAAAGTCGCGCATTCGATATTTTTAAAGAAAACGGCAAATAAAAGAAGGAAATGCCGAGCCTTTATCTCCAACGAAGGCCATAAATACGAGACTGCGTTTACGTTAAATTTAACTCGCAACTATATTTACACGAAAACGATTACTCCCACCGTTAAATTAACAATCATATCGACCTAATAAATAAGCATATTTACCGCGGATGCTTCGTACTCGACACGCCGTTAACCTCGAATTACGATGCCGGTAATATCATCAAAGTGGTTTTTCATTCGAGCGAGAAAGAAAAATGTTATAAGACGGGAAAGGTAAAATGTCGGAGAAGCGCAAGAAAAATGACGATCAGAAGGAGAAAGAAGCGAATACGAAGTTCTACCGAATTACGGCGAAACAAAACTAAAACACAGAAGAATGGCGTGCGAAAGAGACAAGTTAAAAAGATGGAAAGAAAAGTAATAAAAAATATGAAAGTAAAATATCATTCGTATATATGTATATGTTATATTGATATATGTATATACATTAGCGTTGTTTGAAAAAAATATATTTTGTAGGTTAGGTTTTGAAATTGCAGGTTATTATTTCTTTTTTAAAACTAAAATTTCTATTTGCATGTGTGTATATATATATATATATATATATACAGTGTAACTCTGTGTACATATATACATGCAACAGATTTTGTAGGTTAGGTTTTGATATTGCAGATTGCTTTTTTAGAATTAATGTTTTTATATGTATGTCTATCTACACAGTGTAGCCTATGTGTGTGTGTGTGTGCCTGTGTGTGAATATCTATATGTATAGATGTATATTATAGAGTAAAATAAACATCTTTAATACATAACGTTGCAACGTGCACGCGCGCACGAATCGGCGAAATCGACCTATGATTCATTTCGTCCAATAGTATCGCGCATAATGCGTCATGACGCGTAAGGGAGCTATTTGCACGCGAAAATTGCCGTAAGACTATGACATCAGCCAGCATCATCAACCGGTCGAGTTTTACGTGACACGAAAGTGGAAAGGTGCTGTTGAATTTCGCGGCACTACGAATGCACTGCATCGCCATAGCCGTAAACATTTTTGCATTTATTTGATTTCTAGAATCAGCGAAAAGCAAGCGAAATTGTACTTGTGTATTCTTATTGGAGATCGGGTATTAAAAAAGAAGAATATCGATACTGATTATATTTCGACATATCGATGTTATAGAAATTCAATAAATAATATCGATATATATCGATATTATACATCGATGTTAGAATGTATCGATTTTATATATCGATCTACAAACTATCAATATTATGAACGTACATTTTTTTGTATTAAAATAAAAATATTTCAATATATCTCTAACGTATTTTATCAGAACTCTGACATTCGATCGCGGACTGTAAATATTATGAAAACATAAGCAAACACCCAAATGTATACAAAGAAGCAGTTAATTATTGTTTGTAAACACGAAACAAAGATGCGTACTCTCATACTTCAAGGTCGTTTGAAATATGAGAATATATATGTTAAAATAATGCAAATATTTACAAACTCGCGATGCACAAGAAAAAATTGTCTGTCTGAAATTGCTCTATTCAAAATTCTTCCGCTTCCAATTAAAATTTTGTGGACAAAGGATATCGCGAAAAATGGAATTTCTATAGTAAACACGAGACGCCATTTAAGGCGATTAGCTTCCGGAGCGATCGATGTGGCCAAAAACACGGCGACTTGGTTCAACATGGTCATAAATATCGTCTGCCATATGTTAATAACCGTTAAATTTAATTACTTGGCGCGATAACCGTAATATTTAATCTTAACAACTGTGGCGCTCTGCACCATTTTCGGTCCCAAGTATGACTGACGCGAGGGTACTTTCGAAAGCGGCGCGCGAATTGCAAATTAATTACGTCGCTGGCGAAAAGACGACATTCCGATGTCGCCGAGGTAAATGATTCCTTTCATTTACGTTTCTTCATAAATAGGTAAATAAATTAATGTATAACGAGCGAATAAATTGTGACAACGAGAAGTTTAACAAACATGCGCGAACGAAAACAAAAAAAAAAATGAAAAATAATCGATGCAAATGTAAACAAACGAATGTAAATAAATATAAAAAACCAAATGTTCAAGTTATTAAATAAAAGTAAAAGTAAAAAAGGGAGATAAAGATAGAAATATAAACAAACGCAAACGTATACAAATAAATTTCAAAGAATTTATACTAATAAAAATGTAAATAAACATAAAAAATGAAAATGTAAACAGAGACACAAACGTAAACAAACGCAAACGTAAACAAACAAATTCAGAAGAGGTTACACTAATGTTAATATAAATAAACTTATAAAAATGGAAATGTAAACAAAGATTTAAATGTAAACAAAGACATCAATACAAACAAACGCAAAGGTAAATAAACAAATTCAAAGACACTAAATAAATGCAAATAAACATATATAAAAATGGAAATGTAAATAGTGATGTAAATGTAAACAAACGCAAATGTAAACAATAGAATACGCGCATAAGCAAATAAATGAATTAACGGGAACGTAAAATAAACAATGTTAAAGCAACATGCATTGCGCTGTTCTTCACTTGGACAAGCCGGAGAGGAAGCAGAGACGAGTCCAATGTACAATTACGTTTTATGAATCGTAATACAACTGGTCTCATCTACCTTTCCGACGGTTCATCAAAACTTAACGTTCGTTTGCACGACCTATAAAAGACGTGCGCAAAAATCGCGCCACTTTTATGACGCGACTTAATCGTTGCAGCGCCCGTACTCAAATTCACGACCGGCAATTTGTTCTTTCAGATGAGGTGGAAACCGAGACATGGCCAGGACAAGCTGCTGCCTTTGCTGGCACTAATCTTCCTCTCGCTGCGAACCATCGACGCCTGTCTTTGCATCTTGCAACACCCACAAACGCACTTTTGCCAGTCGCATTTTGGTGAGCACGTCGTTTATCTATTGTTCGCTAAATAGTTTAAGTTTTTTTTCGTAAAAATCATTTATAAAAATCATTTTGCAACGTTTGCCTGGAAAATATCGCTTTTCAGACCTATTTGGCGGGTGGAATGTAGAACTTTTCAGGCCTTGGTCTGTAATGGTGTACTTTCCTCCCAGGTAATAAAAGTATACTTTTTCTCCCTGGGGTGGAGAAACGTTCTTTTTTGCTCTAGATTTCAACAATAAACTTTTCCGTATTAACTTAATTTCATTTTTTTTTTTTCCGAATTTCGATTTGTAAATAAGTCAAGCATCTTTTCGTTGAAACTTTTGTTAACAATACTACACCGAGCTGGCTATCGATTTCCCATAACGAAACACAGTAGATAAAGGCCGTTTCGCGCAAAGCAAATAAAACTTGCCATCGTCCGGTCGCGCTTGACGCGCTCCACTTAACGTCGGGGAAACCATAAAACGAGCAATTTTCGATCGATTCTTCTCCTGTCCGGCGTCTCAGCTTTTCTTGCCTCTCGCCCGGACTTAATTTTCATACGCACGTACGCGCCGCAACGACCGCGCTGTGATATTTTTCGCAGACGGCCGAGCGTCTCCGGCGAATAAAAGCCGGAGAGCCGCGGGTCAGAGCGCTCGGCTTTGTGCTCGCACGAAAATTCCATTGTCATCCGTGGCCAATGAAATAATCATGAATAAATTTACCAAGCGCGATAAGACGGTCGTTTGTTTTGCAACGGTTTCGCGAAAACATATCAAAGGGAACGCTTCGACCTTTGCGAAACTGGGCGGCACAAAATTGCTGCAGAAATCAATATCAAAATCGAAAATAAAAAATATATTTCTCGGATTTCTTTTTTTTTTTTTTTTAACAAATACATAAATACTCCTCTAAGCAAGTTGTGATAATTTTATCGATGCAAATAAATTAAAATTTATTAAAAACGAGTGAAATTGTAATTGAATTAATTTCAATAAATAAATAAAATTTATGTATAATTTAATGATTAAAGGATATTAAATTATTAAATAATTGAATTAACAATGACAATCTAATTTGTCATGTGCAATATGTTATAATCAAATGGTAAATGTTAATACAATATTTTCCAGATTTTTTTGGTACTCAGCAAAACTGTCGCATCAAACATTCCCGTTTATCTTTTCAGTTGCTGTGGTTCGAGTATGGAAGCCGATTCGCGTGAGCCCATACGAAATCGCCTATAAGGTGAAAGTGAATAAAATCTTCAAAGTAAGTGAAATTTGATGGAAGTCATTGCATATACAGTGCCTAGTTTCTTTATTATTTATATTATTCTATATTATTCTATATTATTCATTGTGAAAAAGTTTCACACAAATAAACTAGAGTACAGTTTTGAAATATATGTACATCGTAAACAATTATTTTTTAAGAAACAAATATAAGTTAAAAGACAAATATAAATTTAGTTTAGTTTAGTTATTGACTAACAAAGGTATGTAAAAATAATTCGAAAATTTATCTAGCTTGTATCGATTGTGGAAAATGTTAGAGTGTGATCTAAAAAGTAATTTTCTTTTTATACTTTAATCGAATATATATGTATTAAAAAAATAGAGTTTATTTCCGTAAATTGTAAGAAACAATTTGATTCTCGGTTTTCTCAAGCTCGCTATGCTGAATTCCATAAAAAAGAGTTTTATAAAAGAATAAAAACGTTTGAATCACTTTTAAATGTTTTTTGTCACAAGTAATTTAATTTGATGTTGCTTGTCAGAATGTGCCTGAAGCTGGCATTAACTTGGGCTACGAGAAGTTGTACACTCCCGCAGACGACAACTTTTGTGGTGTTAAACTGAACGCCGGTGAGACCTACGTCGTAAGCGGGAAAATCGTTTCCGGCAAACCGACCATATCGCTTTGTAGCATGACCCTTCACTGGCCCGAGGTCACCAGTAGACAACGTAAAGGTTTTCGGGAATTTTATAAGAGAAACTGCCAGTGCAAGGTAAGACTCACAATCGCAATATTAACAATTGACAAAACAATTTTTTATGATTACGATGCTATTTTGAAACAAAACTATTGACGAAAAGTGAAGTTGTATTGATTTAATATTGACTAAAGATGCGAAAATGATTGATTCGGTGATTGATTTGATATTTATATACATCCATTCAATATTAAACATTTGACATCGGTTATGATTCAAAGTAAAGCTTTCATATTGACTTAATATTAATTAATATTAACAAAATAAGAACATTCGACCTTGATGATATCGTTATTGATAGCTAATAACGTTGTTACATTGATTCAAGTATAATCAATATTGATTTTAATTTTAACATTCGATATTGATAACATTAATTAAGACTGACACAAAATTAGCATTTGAAATCAAGGGATCGAATATTGAATAATATTGAATCAATATTGAACAATCTTGATTAAATATAAACATTCACTATCAACAGCATGCATGACAAATCGATGACAACGAAATAGACTTAATATATTGACTCAATATTGAATCAACAAACCCTGAATTTTCTGTCAATTTCGAGTCAATATAGAATTTTTACTGATATTTCCACAATACTTATAAATAATATAATTTTTAAAAAATTTAAATTTAAACATATTTTAAAAAGTACTTCTACCATACTTTTCATTTTTAATTTCTTTGTTCACCACATCCCTAGCAAAACGAAAAATACATTGTTAATACATTGACAATATATTATTTGTTATATAAAATATATTGTCATCATAGTATTAATCTATTAATAGAATATTATTAGTATATTAATAGTATATTTTTAATATATGAATACTATATTATTAATATACTAATAATATATTTTTAAATGTCTATACGTTTGTATAGCTGGCAATATATTGTCAATATATTATCAATATACTGTCATTACATTGTCAATGTAATATCAATATATTGTTGAATTATTGCTGGTTTGTTTTCAATATAGTGACAATATACTGTCATGATATTAAATAGTATCAGTATATTGACAAGAAGTAACGATGTTTTGAAAACTGCAATATATATTTGCACTTATGAATATATTGTCAATATAATGACTGTATAATGTCAATATACTAATAAATATTTTGCAGTTGCTACAAAATATTAACATTCTGACCATAGCCTGCAATAGCTTAATGGTTAGGGTATAATGCTGTGATTCATTAGGTCGTGAGTTCGATTCCTCAGCATTTCAGTTTTTTCAAACCAATATTTGATGTTAAAATACAAATTGCAGTTAGAAATAAAATTATAAAGCGTTCTTTACAAACACATAATAACAGAAAAATTTTTTTTTAAATAATAAAATTCATTTTAATATATTAACAATATACTAACACTATATTGACAATATACTATAAATATATTATTAATATATTATTAATATACTATTAACATATTGTTAATACATTGTTATTATATTGCGTTTGCAATATATTGTTAATACATTAACAATATATTTTTCGTTTTAGTAGGGATATTTCTTATTTTATACCGTTCATACTCATTTCACACTTAAATAGATCAGTTATCATGATAACAAGAAAAACTACGAATTACAATGTCTATTTCAAGACCGCATCATACAACTTCGCTTCGTATTTATTGTTACGTCATACCACTGCCAACTATTATCATTTCAGAATTTCCAGTTTGTTATGTCTAACAGTTCATCATCGTCGTTCCGCTTGCGCTTGATCCGTCATCGTAATTTTTCAACGTCGCAGATTTTCACGTTGAAACGCGAAACATTGTCATTCCGAAAATTAGCGCTCGTAATTTTTTATCACCACGAATTTTGATCTTCCTCTTATTTTCATTTTATCTCGCCGTGACAACGCGCGCCACATCACATTAGCACGCATTTATCCGACGTCCTTTAAACAATCTTTGAATTTATCACCGTCTGCCCGTATTTACTTTATCAATTCAATCGCAATTGTCCCAACTTCGTTTCAGTTTCATTCCGCCTTGGTATTCATTATCGCGGCTTTGAAACGCGGGTATTTTGAGTCACCGTTTCAAGAAGAAAAAGGGTATTGCAATTTGAAACAAAGAAAGGGAAAAATTTATTGGCAAGTCAATTTTATTCGTTCTAATTTACCTTGTTTTGTATTGAATATTTTTTATTTAATATTTTAATTAATATTTAATATTTTAATTTAAATTTTTTTTTAATTATTTTTTGTTCTCAGCTTCTTACGTTTTGACTGAAACGCGTTGCGTTAACGGTTCGCCGATTTCCTCAGTTTTCCCGCTACCCTCTTCTCTGTTGACGGTTCATCAATCACGACCCGTCATTCGTTTCGAAGTAGAACAATGGTCAATTCAAAAACGGGGAAAGTGGATCAAGTGTACTCATTTACCATGTATAGAGAGACATATTGTTAATTTTAGTATCTACAATTTGTAATTTTATAAATTCTTGCAGCTTGTTAACTATAATTGAAATTAAGGATGAGAAACAAGAAAATTAATAATTAATTGCAGAAGAATGAAATCATTATTGAAAAAATGAACGAATGGAATCGTAAAATTACTTCAGTTTAAGTATTAATAAAAAATAGGAGATTGCTATCATAAAAATTGTTTGAGTGAATAAAAAATTTTCGGCTTTGATTATACGTAAAATCAAATTCTAAATAAATGAAATTCTAAATAAAAGTTTCTCTAGTTTATTTACACTGAACATGAATATAATATTGACTCAACTTTATTTAACTTTCAATCGAAATTGCAATCCAGTAGGAAACGCTAACATTCATCAAATCAAAGCAAACATCAAATATTGAGATTTAATTGAATTCAAGTCATTTCAATATTTATACAATATTAACACTGACTTAACAATTTAAATTGATATCGAATTCATATCTACATGTTTCATGGAAATAGACTAGATGTGATGGTTCAATTTTGATTTGACATCGACTTAATACATTGAAAAACTTCAAGTCATTCCGTGAAGTCAAATTCGATATACTTCAAGTGACATACTGATTTATTGATTTAATAACAATTTTTAAATGTCAGTTCTATCGATATCGATTGATTTGATATTGACATTGATATCAATTGATGGTTTCATTAAGAGTTCAACGTTGAATTGCAATATTGAATTAATATTGATTCAATTAAATCAATTAAAATCAACAATATTCAATTGAATTAAATCAATTTACGATATTAAGTAAATGTTAATTTAATATTTAAATTTGATATCAAATTGTTATTAATACCATGGAATGTCCAATAAAGATGGATAAAACGGAAATTTGCATATTGATGCAACATTGGGTCGAAATTGCCGCAAATCACTGGAAATATTAAATTTTGAATTTGACTTCACGACCCTAAGAAAACAAGATAGTCAAAAAAATATTGACTCAATACTGACGTTTTGTTTAATTAAATGATGAATCTGTATTGCGGAATTATTGAAATAATATCGTATCAGTGGGTAAATATCCACTTAGATGATATCGTTTTTAGTATTAACGTGTTCAATATTGAATCAATATTGATGACATTAAAATAGTATTTAATTGATATCGACGACTCAATGTTGATAGAAAGTCGAAACAGTGTTGAGATCATATTAATGTTGATATTAAAATAACATGGATAAATACTTCTTCATTTTGCATTTTTGGAAAGCTAAAAACCATAAATCAACATTAAACTTATGTTATGTCAATATTAACGTCATTATGGATCCAACACTGCTGCGACTTTCTATCAACATTAAGCCGTCGATATCAATTCAATATTATTTTAAGGTTATCAATATTGACTCAATATTGACTCATTATCGACTCAATATTGAACACGTTAATATTGGAACGATATCACCTGAGCGGTCATTATCAATAATTCCGCAATACACATTTAATCAACAAAAATCATCAATATTTTGTCGATTATCTTGTGTTCTCAAACTAAATTTTCCTAAACTACTCAACAAAACGTTGAGATATTGACTCAATACTTTTTCGATCAACTTGTTCCCTTAAAGGCAAAACTTGAAAAAAAAGAAGTCAAAAAATTACTGAATTCAAGCCTTTTCACTTTTTTTTGCAGATCCTCTTCACAGACTGGCTCGAAAAGGGCACGATCCTCGACCGGGCCGGGAACCAGAGCTGCCTGTGGGAGGGATCGCCGGGCCCGCAGGACTGTCAGGAAAAGTACGGGATTTGTATGCGCGGGCCGAGCAGCTGCTCGTGGGCGCCTTCGGTGCCTTATAAAAACTGCATCAAGGAGTACCGAGGGTTGCGTCACAGGGAGCACCAGCGCCAACGGGACCCGTAATTCGCTCGCATTCAACAGGCACGGCGTTGGGATTGCCCGGTTCCGGCCGGCCCACAAGCGTTATTTATTCAACCAGAAATCACTCGCCCGAACAGTTATATATGGTCGCGGTTCGTGAAACATTGATGGCTCCGACGACAAAAGAGAATCGACGAGGGCGAGATTGTTGCCAAGCGTTTGGCTGGACGATAGCGCGAGCTTCGTCGAAAGCTTCAATCAACCCTTTGAGTAAATTTTAGTCGAAATTCGAGGACAGATTTATAAAGCGTTTTGTACCCTTTTTTTTGCAAACTTTACGTAATCTCTGTGCAAAGTGTGCACAATTTTTGCGCAAGGTTTGCGTTAGCTTTGTGCAAAATTAGCGTAATCTGTCGATTTTGTGTCAATTTTGCTTAACCTTTGTGCAAACTTTGCGTAAATTTTATAATGCTGTTTATGAAAATATTACCACATTTTTATCATGCTGATTTTGACTTAAAAGTGGTGCAATACTTGCGCATACTTAACGAAAACTTTGCACAAATACTATACAAGATCCATCGGAGTTTGCACAATCTTTACCGAAGTTTCTCATCAACTTTCCACGGACTTTACATAAATTTTACGCATTCTTCGCAATAAATATGTGTGCAAACGATCGATTCCTTTTCAACAAATTTTGCGTGAATTCTGCCGGAACTTGGCACAAACTTAACCTGAAATGTGTGTGAAATTATCGTATAAATGTGGTGCAAAGTCAGCGCGAAGTTTGCTGAAACGCTGTCGCGGTTTTATCGACCCGCAGCTAAGGTTACGAGAAATTGAAAAGCCGACGTCTGGAAGCTTTTCCATAAATTTTCGCGCAATCTTTCGCCGAGAACCCGAATTAGCATAACGATATTGTAATGGTTGACACGCGAGCGCCCGGGATCGAAACGTCTTATTCATAATTCCCGCTGCTAATGATTTATCCGAGCAGGATCGATTCGGCCGGCACGTTGCATGCCCAACTTCCATATATGACTTTCGGTTGATGAACCAAAGGTTGCATTGTTTCTTTGCTCCTTTCCTTCATTTGATTTTCCATTTATGGATTTTTTTCTTGAAGGAAATATTGATATAAAAAAATGTAAAAAAAATTGTTAAAAAAATATACTAAAATGTTGAAAACAATAATTATAAAATTGAAGTTGAAATTAATTATTTACAGGCATTCATAAAGAAAAAGGAAAAATTTACTGCCATTTATAAATGTTTAACGATGTGGAAGATAGTTACTTTTCTTTCTTAGAGCAGAAATATTTGATATCAAGGATGGAATGAACTTTCTACCTGAGGACAGAAAAGTGCTTCCTTCAACGCGCCATTTTTTTCAATCTACTTTTTGCATATTGGGATAAAATTGTGATTTTAGAATTTACATCTGTTTTTTTTTTTTTTTTTTTTTCAAACTAAGATTTTACAAACGTTTTAATTCAATAAATCATTATTTTTTAACAATTTTTTCAACACAAAAGAATCTTTCAATACGATCAACGGCGAACCAAAAAAAAGGCAAGTCAATGCACGGAGAAAAAAAAACGAGAAAAGAAAAAAGGAAAGTCAAAGAAAAGAGAGGAAAAGAAAAAACGTCGATAAAAAATAGGAGAAAGAAATCGGAGCGCATGGGAGAGCTTAGTACAAAAGTAGATTAGAGCGAGCGCAACGCGTGCAATGAGGATCGGCGCGATCGGGTTCGCGCGATCGACGACGCTTATCGTCGACCACGGCCGAATCGCCGTGGCGACAATGGTAACGCGATCGCGGCTCCTTGAATTTCACGGTGTCACGATGTCAACGTCTTTCTCAGTATTACACGAGTAGCGCGAGCTCATGATGTAATGCGTCGCTTCGTCCCCCCCACCCCCACCCTTTTTCCGATCCCCCACCATCCCAGCGCAACCTAGGATTACGTTATTTATTTCGCTCCAACTTTGACAATGAATTATTGCGTCGCGTATGACGCATCGTCTTGGCGGTTTTACGGCATTGTATCGTGTCTCGATGTAAGTTATAGCGATAGTGGTAGCTTTGCGACAGGCACAGGTCCGCCGATCACAGCGCCGCGAGGCCTCAAACTCGACGGTTGTAGAACGAATTAGTCGAAAAGTATTAAAATTTAATTCGGTTCAAATAGTATATGAGTCGTAGTCTGTTGAAACATCAATATAAATTTGAAATTTGTTTCATTTGATATTGAATCAACGTGGGAACGTATTTTCCATTGATGTCAATTTAAGTTCAATATTTATATTGATTCAATATCATATCGATTAAAATTAAGTCAATGTTGATTTATTATTGGTTGATATTTGAACACATGTTGATTTAATATTGAATCAGTATTCAAATTTATCTACTATTAACATCGATTTAAAATCAAATATCCATGTTGATTCAATATCATATGTATTAAAATAGAATCAATACTGATTTAATATTGGTTGATTTTTTAAGATATACTGATATAATAATGAATCAATATTTGAATGTATCTTTTATTAATATAGATTCAATATTCAATATTCATATTGATTCATATTAGAGGACATATGAATATGATACTAAATCAATATTCAAATATTTACCATTGATATAGATTCAAGATTAAATATTCACTCTGATTAAAAATAACATAACATCAGTTTAAATTAATGTCGACTAAATCAAAACAGAATTCAATAATGATTAAACATTGATTCAATATTTAATTCAATATTCACTAAATTAATTCAATTCATTCAATAATGAATCAACATAAAATTAATTATACTAACTCAAGGTGAGTCATCCAATTCAGTGATGACTCAATACTAAATCAATCCTGAGCAAATTAAATTTGACTGACCACTTATTGTCATCAAAAATTAAAATTCTATATTCGAGTGTACAAAATCCCTTTAATATAAATATTTATGCACCGCACATATGTTACTACATATGGCATATATAAGACATTAAATCTATCGTTTGACGACAAAGTTTGTTTTTCTTTGCTATTCACATCTTTCTTTTTTGCAATGCCAGATAACTTATTTCTGCCACAAGTATTAATTTCTTGCGCTTTATTCATCATTATCGTTTCATTTATTTTGTAAGTTAAGTTCTTTTCAATGTATTTTAGAAAAAAAAAAAATTAACAAAACTGTTATTTTTCTAGAGAAGTCGGGGTACGTTATATATATATATCACTTTATATTTGTCATTATAAAATTCTGTACCTATGAGAGCGTATTTATAATTGTGTAAGTGTATTTTCATGTGTCAATATGCGTGTGTGTGTATTCATTTGTTTATCTTTGATGTACATATATAAAATTATAATATATAAGTTTATAAAACTAACTACAATTTTCTTATTTTTTCTACGATTTCATGCAGTATTGGCATGCAAAATGGTTCACAAATTTAAATACCATAAATATTGATTTACTACCGTTTCCGATCGTCGATAATAAAATTTTAATGCGTTTAAAGTTTCCAATGTTTATCGGTAAACGAAAATTAAATTTTCTGCATTAAAGAGTAACATTGATTTTTGCCGAAGTGAATTTGTAAGTATCGGTTTATCATTCAATAAACAAATTCATTTTATGATGATAACATTATTTTTGATTTCTGTCTTTTACTAATCAACACTGAAAACTTTACGCACCCTGAATTATTTCATAAATAAAAGTTTATATCACGATCGAATGTATCCTGCTTTGCTAGAAAAGTAATAACTTTTCTCCCTAGGGAATGAATAAATGGTATTATTTTTTCATCGATGTAATAAATTGTAACTATCACATTAAGCGGGTAAAAATGTCGATAAAAAAATTATCGTTTTGAAATATATCACTTATCAGAGCATAGTAATAATATTCATTGCAAATTCATTCATCCACGGCGACGTTTCGATTAATCTACAATTGTTTTCAGTAAATTCAAAGTGTCCACTGTGTGGAATCCATGTGAATTTCGCCAATTACAGTCGCTTGGTTGTAATATTTATTTTTAATTATCGTTGTGATATATATTGAATAAAAGTGCGAATCATTATGTTTCAACGTAACCTTCTTAGCGTAACCCCTTTCTTCGTGGCAACTTCGAAATCGCGGTCTCGCAAACCCACCGACGAATGCCATTTGTTTCGGCGACTTTTTCCCATTCGTCATTGTGACTTCATTTACAAAACGCAGTAATTAGAGAACAACATTTTTTTCACTTGAAATTTTCTATATTTTATCAACGAAAATCAAATTAATTTTTCTGTATGAAGTAGCGAAACTGATATGATTGATTAAAGAAAATTTATGATAAATGATGTATTATGTTTAATATTATATTTCAATAATATATGAATGTATAAATTTCGTTAATAATAACTATCTCACTTATTCGTTTACTTAAAATATTAAAAAATTCATACACATCTATTCTAATATAAAGTTTTTTTGCTATCAGGGTTTTGATGATTTGAGCGGCATTTTCAGATTTCTCTATCAAATATAATTTTCAAAAATTCTTCATCAATTGAATAAAAAATCGCCGATTTGTGTACGATGTGAATTGTTAAAGTGTTTGCAATAAATTATTCTTGAATAACAAGTTCTTTTTTAATACTATTTTTTTTCGTTATTACTCACCATTTCGCGATGGTTGGGATAGTACGTCTGCTCGATGAGCGGGAAGTTGTCTTTTCCCAGGCGTCTTTGCAGGCTCAGCAGGTGCGCGAAAACCCAAGGCTTATCCTGCAATTGTTCCGCGAATCCAATCAATCAGCGCACAAGTCGCAAAATTAATGAACTCGGGGCCAGAGTGTAATTGCGTCTGTGCTGAAGGCACGCTTGGAATTTATCGCGTGCATTATAAAGTGAGCGATGTTGTGATGTTGCGTTTATGCAAGCTGTGTCAAACTTAATTTTTTTTTTAATTTTACTAGAATTTTGAAGTTGAAAAACGATATTTTTGCGAAAATTAAAATTCTCGACTTTGTTTATTAATTTTTTATACGTTAAAAATATTTAATTAAGAACGTGATTGTCACATGATTATGATGTCACATGAGTGTGACGAATTCTTTTTTCTTTGAAAGTGACAAAAAACGTGACATTCTAGACTGATATGTAAAAAAAAAAAGAAAATTTTAACATAAATTCGATCAGAGTGTCATGATTGTGATGCAATCGAAACTTTGAACGTTGTGATCGTTGTGATATCATGGAATATCTTTGCGATACATGTATGATTTTAATTAATGTATCTGCAGTGTTTCAATTGTGTTACAAAAGAATTTCATGTGACTACTTGATAATTGCAATGTTGTTGTGATATCGTTGTGATGTTATCGTTATTTTTATACTTAAATTTTATCTTACAGTGTTTCCGCAGTGTTAGCATTTCTGTCACACACGTATTTCAAGTAATCGCTTGTGATAATGTAAAGATTGTGATGTCATTGTGATAATATCATCATTTTTATACTTGAATTTCATTTTGAATTTCTGTAATGTTGCGTTTCTGTTACGAACGAATTCCATAAGACCACTTCTGACAATGTAATAATTATGACGTGATTGTGATATCTTTGTGGTGGTATTGTGATAATTGTGATGTCATGTGATGCACCTGTAATATTATACCTGTGATATCCATAAGATCACTCGTAACGATGTACAAATCGTGATTTCTTTGTGATATCACTGTGATATCATCGTTTTGTAATGATTGTGATGTCTTTGTGATATATTTACGATGTTACCTTTATTTTTATACCTAACCAAGTCACTAAATATTTTTTTATTTTTTGTAATGACATTGTGATATTACTGTAACATCACTATTTTGTGATAATTATGATGTCATTGTGATATTTTTGTGATGTTACCGTTATTTTTTTTATATATAAACGTATTACCAAATATTTGTTCCACTTTTTAAATCAATAATGAAAAAATAACTCTTACATTAAAATTTGTTCATCGCATCATCGTTAAATTTGAACAATTTTGGCGAAGAATTGCACAAATTGCAGCCAAGCGGCGTTCGACAAGTACGGCACGTGAAATTTTGACACTCACTTGAAAATTGTAAATGGCCGTGAGATTGTTGACACTGGGAATTCCGCCGTACATTAAACCCAACAAAAGGTTTTTGTAATCCTCGCCGGCGTCTCGCAGATTTTGACGGATCAAGACGAAATCCGGTTTGAAAGACCTGTAAATGAGCAACACAAGCCGATCATTCCTTTTGATTTGACGAGAGTACACAGAAGGAAAGAAAGCGAATGGTGAAAAAAAGACAACGAACGAGGAAAAAAAAAGAACGAAACGAAAAAGTCACGCGGATGGACAATAAGCTTTTGTCCTAACATGTCAATATTTGTTCGTTCCAACTGGCTCTTCCCCGAGCACGCATTTATTGATCATTTATCTTCAATTCAAATAATGACCAATTTAGATTAAAAACAATTATTACTATCAATAAGTTTTACTTTCGGAGTAGAATTTGTTAACAACGTCAATTTACAAATGTTAAGGGGGTTTTTCGTATCTTTTGCCTTAAAATAGGGCTACATTTAAGATTTTTTTTTTTCGAAAAACAAAACAATATACACGATTGAGGTTTTCATCATTGTTTCGGCTATATACTGGACTATAA
>JABFOV010001873.1:0-22566 GCA_022817685.1 Aradophagus sp. ZL-2020 | reverse complement strand
GTCATTTAGAGTTTCTGAAGAATATTTGATTAGGAAGAAGGGTGGCTGGGACTTTACGATATTTGATATTAGTATTTGCGTTGTTTTGTACGTCATTTCGACTGTGATATTGATGCTTGTTTGTATAAAGTTTGCAGTGAAGAGAAATAGTTACAGAAAAAAAAGTTTATTGCCTAGTTTTCTAGCAAAAGCTTAAAGGTATATGCACGGAGAAAAATTGTATCCTTAAATTCGCTGTACATATCGTTATTGAAAAACCTCAAATATTACTTTATATTATAGTAAGATGTTGCATACCTACATTAAAGATAAATTAACAAACTACTTAAAGGGAACATAAATACAAATTCAACATTTTTTCAATATTGAATCAATGTCAATATGCGAATATATGCTCTGACAATTTCAATTGGACTTTGATGGCATCGACAAATTTTATCATGAAGTTAACAATGATTAAATGTTGTAAATTAATGTGTTGGAATTACATTTTAAATTAATATTGATACAATGTTTAACTTTTATATCAAAATAATGTCTATGCAAACAATGTTCAATCGGTATTGATCGAGCAACATTCACATAATGATAAAACATCGAATCAATAAAACCTTGAGTCGCTGACAATATGGAATAAATGTCGAATTTGTACGTGCTCCACTGTAACAATGATAGAACAGCATACCAAGCTGAAATTCCGCTGATAGCTTACTCAGAATAAAACAAGTTTTTTTTTTCTCTAAATCTTGAAATTAAAATCATTTCAATCATTTCAATTTGTCTGGACTTTGGTGACGTACACTGTAAATATATACATAAATACATAATTATAAGTAATATTGTATGGTATTTTTTTAAAATTCTTTAATATTGCTTTCCTATCTCTTTTGCACTGTAAAAAGAAAGTTAATGTTTTTACCACGTTTCGAAGTACATATTACTACTTCGGTAAAAAAAAGTACCAATTTAAATTTGCGCTAAAGACGTGCCAAGAAAAATTTCATTGTAAAATTTGCTTTTTAATCTGAATTGGCATACTTTCTTTTCTGATTGGCGTCTTACTAAAAACGTGCTGAATGATGAATCTATTTGTGAATCTTTTTGTTGAATTTTCTATACTTCTTTTTACAGTGTTTATCTGATAATGTATGTATAAACTTACTATTCTTCTAAATTAATTATAATTTACTTTTTTATCAGACGTGTGTAAAATATAGATTATATATAAAAACACTCATGTAATTTGATCAAACTTTACGCAGTGTCCGTAAACTTGCTCACGTTTAAACAAAATAATCATTTGATCGAGATTTGATCAACGTTTGATTAGAATGTTCCAAATTGCTCAAAATTTAATTAAATAGGCAAATACTGCAACGTGTACAGTTTGATCACACGATGTTTGTGTTATCAGGGACGTACAAAAAATCTACAACGAAATATAAAAAAAAAAAATGATAAAAAAGACACAAAATTAATAAATAACATGTTAAGAAATTGTACAGAAAAACTGAGAAATTAATTTTGTATAAATGTAAAATATAAGATTCATAATTCTAAACAAACAAAAACTTTTGTAAATTACTAATTAGTTTTTCGAATTTAAGTAACTACTTCTATTCCAACGCTATCTATTATGATAAATAATGTAATCATGCCAGAAAGAAACCTTGGTTTTAATTTACCCCTGATTAGTCGCGTTATTTTTAGTATCCATTACATGTCTTTGTCGAGCGAAACTTTTTACTATAATACGGCAAATGAGGGGTAATAAAGTTTAATCTTCTATCTATCATATGGCCTGAAATTGTATAAATTTGATTGCACTGAAAAAACTGAGAGTTTTGAAATCAAACATTTAAACATTGTTTTGAACTTCAACATTAAATACACTCTTTTTGTAATTCAAAATTAAAATATGTTGGTGATCACTTGTATTCGATTCATGATACCAACATATTTTATTTTTTTAACAGGAAAAGTAGCATAGTAAGTTGGAAAAAATATATTTTATGTAAATAGCCCTTCAAGATACCGACTTAGAATTCATTTAGTCCTTTCTAAATAATTCTGTTTCTGAGTAATTCTGTTTTTTTATACAATCGTGTCTGCATTGTCACACACTTATTGATCCTTTTGTGTAAATTATCTTTACCATTGGCCATACAGAATTGTTGCAAATGTGCAACAAAACTTAAAGAGAGGGAAAATCGCCGCATGATACATAGAAAATTAAATATACCAAAAACCAATCTGATTTGCTTTAATCCAGTGTTGAGCTAATTAATAATTAGTAATTATTGGAGTATATATTTTTTATACTTAAGTAACTGCTAATTATTACTCAGCCTTAAACTGACTTAATAAGATATTTAGTTTGTTTTTCTTTTTTTTTTTGGAAAGTTGATACAAAAATTCATAAAAATTTTAGGACAAATTACCTTTTCTTAATCATTTAAAAAAATAACTAAGTGTATAAAGGATGTTAATTCAAAAAATATTTGTTAAATAACTTAAAAAATAAGTATCTTACGAAAAACATGTATAGCATAAACATTTTTGTATATAAAATAGGGAACGGGAAGGGGTATGCGAGAGTAATGTTAGTGGCACAATACATGTCGCCTCTGAATTTGGAACAGTACCAAATTGATTCCTTACGAGATTTTCTTACAGTAAGATAGTTTTATGAAATTCAAACATCTGACATAATTTTATGAGATTTAAACATCTGAATGGTGTTTTTCAACAATTTGAATTCGATCAAAACTTTTTCAGTTTATTTAAATTCATTCAAATTATTTTTTCAAAGTTTTTATACTCGATTCCAATAGATTTGAATAGAGTTTTAAAGCTTGTTTTATTCGTCATCTTTCAACTTATCATTTATTCTATGAATATTTAAAATTATTAAATGAAATGGCCCTGAAATTGCAAATCTCACGATGTTACAATTGACTCTAAAATAGTTGCATTTCTGTTTTTTCGCCAACATAAACCAAAATAACGTTTTTGTTGATAAAAAGAAAAGGTGCAACAAATGAAAAGGTCAACAAAATATTAAAAATTAATATGATAATTTGGCCGAAGAACAATAGGTGGCGCATCGAATAATACTATTTGGTACAATAGTTTGATAGAGCGCCTATATTACAAATTTAATTTAAATCTATAGTTAACTTTTTATAAATAAATGCAATCAAAGAACGCGACAAATCATTATAAATTATCTATTTCTTTAAACAAACAGCTCATTTATGTATGGATAGCGTTATCTTTGAAGTTATCTCTTTTTAAAACTACTACTCTGAAGTTGTCCGCATTTGCAGATAACTTTAGGTTGAAAAATTTAGCAACCTCTAGTAACACGATTATAGTTGCCCACTTTTAGGATATTTGTGGCAGTGAACTTGGTTGTGATACTGAGATTAACTGCAGATGTATTAGACAATAATGATTATTTGAGATTAGTTTACATTAGAAATACAAAGAACCATAAACAAATGTTGGCAGCAGTGTCCGTGCATCGCAACAATATGGTCAAGAGCAATCGAGATAGCTTGATCTCTTTTCTGAAATTTTTATTTAAAATGACGTATAGTTCCTACTCTTTCAAATTCCAGACAACTCACGTTTATAATTATGAATGATTTTAGTAAACCAAATTTTACTTTAACACAAACTGTAATGCAACTGCAATTTGAAGTGGCATTATATGTGAACAGTGCTGCCAACTTTTGTTCATTGTTATATCTCTGCGTAATTTACTGAAATAAATGGATCATCGATGCCCTCAGAACAAGCATGAAACAATGTATCAAAGCTGGATACTTTCGATGTATAAATGATTTTTATGTCATGATTGTTGTTCTCTTCGTTTAATATTACGTTTGTAATTTTTTGTTTTATACAATTGTCTACACTCGGCTATTTGTTATTACTGTAATACAATAATTAATATTGTGTAATAAATTTGATAAATAACGAATCATAAAAGTAATTATTATTTTAATTTTTTGTATCGTCCCGTTTAAGATGATAATTTATGAGCTTGGAACTTATTACAGAACAATTTTTTTTTAGGGGTAGCAAGGAATAAAATGTTCTAACACACCCTTATATACATATCTATATATACTTTTATTCAATTTAAATTTCTGTTTCCATCCTGACAAATTGAAAATACTTTTTAAGTAATTTCATTTCAATCAAGTATGTATTAACAAGTTGTGGATAAATGGATAGAAAATTCATTTTTCTTGAAAATAGGAATATTTCACAGTTTAATATCTTAATTATGATAACAATTTAGATCATTTGTTACAATCATTAAAGTAACAACCTGTTTACTTCAATTTTCTTTTGACGTTCATTAATGTCTTAGACATTAGTATCTAGGCAAGCGGTATAGGTTGTTTATAAAATGAAAAATTACAATTTTTTACTTAAAACTAAATGGTAAAAGATATATTATATTATGTAGCAAAGGCAAAGAAGTGTTTTAGGCCTCTACGGTACACGAAGTTATTTGACTAAAACTTGAAGAGTTAAGTACTTAAAGTTTAAAATATCCTTTCTTTTACTCGGAGCCAAAAAGATATAATTTAAACCCACTTCACATGCATCTAAAAAGTCACATGTTTGTCATACACTTGTGAAAAAACTGAAATAGAATTGTTGATTTTGGAAGAAAACGGAAATGGGCATGTATAATTTTTCAGGATTCGCAATTGGAATTATTAATATCTATAACTACTCGGGACTACGTTTCTAGATTGCTTAAATTCTATGAACACCAATAGCTTTCTTAATCAATCTATTAGCAATTTTACATTCATTTTATTATATTTAAGATGGTGTTCTACTTTTGAAAATCAAAAAGTTTGTATCACGCTTTTATACGCCATTGAAACGTATTTACATACTTTTTCCCAGAAATAAAATTGAAAGTTTATTAAACTGTTATATAGTACCATTATTATATGATACTAATCAACCATATTTTATTTTCTCGATAGGAAAAATCTTTTAAGCTAATAGTCCGAAAGGCTGTTCATTCGAAATGCATTTTTTCCTTGTTAAATAAAATTCTATAAACTTGAAATTCGAAGTAGAATACAACCTTAAATATCTGTACAACTAAGTTGAGTGACATTGAAATTGTAGGGTGCGTGGAATGTGAATGGCGAAACTATTCTACACATTAAACATCCCAGAAATTAACATCATAATGAAGAAACAAGATAACTTCAATGTAAAAAAATAAGTCAGGGTTTTTTGTTAATCATTTGCTTTGTAACTTTTAACTTGCATTAATAATTTTATGTTATTTATGCTCAACAACGAAAATATGTTTAACAGAATTTAATATTGATCTCATTCTCTAACAAAAAAGCCCATGCAGGATCTTATGTAGGAATTTAATACAAGAGCTTACATAGGAACATATTTGAGATATTTCGTAGAAAACCATACCATATAAAGACCCATCTAAGTTTTATTTTGGATAATAATTTGATCACATCTTACCCAGATGAGAATTAAGTAGGTTTCTGTAGGGTGTGGTTTTCTATTTAAAATCCAAAACAATTTTTCGTGTAGATTTCTATGTCAAATTCCTATACAGCATCCTATATGCATTTTTTTTACCTGGGATTACTTATTTTTCTTTATTATATTTAATAATCATTGTTAAATTTACAAAGCATACTTTCAGTGCAATCATATCTTAAGAAAAAGAAACAAAAATTCAGATGTAGTACATAAGGGAATACAATAATTTTGTCAATTCAGTAGAATATAATATTTTTTCAACAGAAATACATTTGTATCTTACACAACAATTAAATAACATGGTATTCTACATAATTGTTGTTGATTCAACAAAATAATTCTAAGTAAGTTCAGAGAGATAAGACTATTAAACGACGGTGCTGCCATCAATTACTTCATTTTATAACCTATAATGAACGTAAAACAAGCTATATTTGATTTGTAAATTGAGTTGACTTCGCTAAAATTCATAATACTAGTATTGAATATATCGATTACAGCTTTCGTAATATGTCGAATAAATTGTATAATTGCACAGTTTAAGAAATATACTGTTAATGGAGAACCACCTGCAACAGATGCTCCCTTATTAGATCAAAACATCCAATTATTTCCTTGCTTACGTGAGATAAACGTAGTTTAATAGCTTGAAATACATCTATTACGAAAGAAAATTTTGCGACTCGACGGATATGAGAAAGCACACATGACTCGAATCAACTATTTTTGTATATTTTGTCTATAGAATAATCTACAATCTTACTGACATTTATAATATTTTAGCGATAAAAAATGTTGGAAATTTTTAATAAAAATTGGCCCTTTCTTTCAAGGGACGGCATTTTATCAAGTATCACCCGAATTCATTTCTTTCAATCTAAAGGCAAGTCAACCTCAAACCTCGATCGTACGATCCTCGATTCAACGATCATTTCTTTCCCCACACCGAGAAAATGATATTGTACAATATGGATTGTGAATTTTCCAGCATGCTTATTGGTCGAAATGATTCAATCTAGCAATGTCATTGGCTGAAGTAAGTTACGATATGATATCGTAAACGGTTGACTATATAAAACTGTCCACGTTACAATATGTGACGTAGAGGTTACAATATAGTTTTCTCAGTGCACCCAGTGACTTACAAAAGGTGTCACCGTGTAGCATAACAAATTCGAGAATCGAGCATCGGTAGAGTTCGAATCGCTCCAACCTGACCGTTCGATCGAGGTCAAAGTTCAATTCAAAGCAAGTTACACTATCTTTCGCTTAGTTGACCCCGATAATCTTGCAACCCGTAGCTTTTCGCTGCTAAAGCAATGCTTTTCATAGAAAAAATTTGGCTACCTGGCTTTTCTTAAGAACGTCGATTGAGAATATTGATTACAAACATTCTCGAGTATAGTTTAAACTTTCGTGAACATCATAAAAAAGACATAAGATTCCCTTTTGTCAGCTTATCTCACAATAAACTTTTAAATATTGCTCTTTTCCGGGCAACTGAGGAGAAAGCACCATGTACGTTAGAAGTGAGAAAGTCGTTGAAGAAAGGTTACTTACAAAGCGGGAAACAACAGTGTGAAACTTTTAAGAAACGATTTTTCCTTTTTTGAACAGTCGTTGAATTTTGAATGTGCATCGAGACAAGTACGTAGTCCGTTTTCTTGAACAATTAAAACAGTTCACTTGATGCAAGCTAAGTTCACTTGAATCAACTCAAAAATTGATTCGATATTCTTCCAAGTCAACTGCACTCAGAAAAATAGATAGTCGAAAGAACTATTTATATAGTTTTTTTAACTATTTCGGATAGTCAATTTTATTATCTGGAGATTTTTTGCAAGCAGTCAAGAAATTAATTATCTAATCAATAAAAATAAAAAACTAGTTAGTCGATGTGAATATTGAGATGATAAATGTGAATACTAAGCTTAGGAAATATGTAACAAAAAACTATATATGTTATCAAAATGATTAGTGATTTTCTAACCATCTAAATTGACTATCTGGATAATCAATTCGAACATCTCTTGCTCTCGGTGCGTTGGAACTTGGATTGATTTAAATCCACGTTTACTTGAGCCAAGTGAACTGTTACTTGTTCGAACCAATTTAAGGTAGGAAGCAAGTGAAATCAGCCAATTATCTGGGTTCCTTGCTTCAACTGAATCATTTTTAAGAGTGTGCTTTTTTCGGCAGTGAAATATCTACCAAGAGAGAACTTTTATAAAAAGATATCTGCCCATGATGGCAGTAATGGCAGCATATGACTATTACGGTTTGAGTATAGTTTTACAAAGCCGAAAATTCCACCAAGTCGAAATTTGAATTTCGATGTAAATTTTAAAATAAAAATGGAGCCAAAAAGACATGACTGATAATTGGTATTTTTTTGGTCTTCACTCTGTTATTGCCCATAAATATACGCATAAGAATATACATTTGATTCATGTCATATCTTGATTATGTATCACTAGTTCAATAGGTTACCCGCAATAGGCAGACAGCTTTGATCACTACTGTCATAAATTGCTATAAACGCCATCCTAAATATAAACAATAAGCTTGTAATTAGTTGTACATTTCTAAACAGCCGATAGCTTTGTTATCTCACAACACATATCACTTTCTAAAAAACGAATAGCTTTATCGACGTGGCTAATATTTTAGTAAAATTTGTAAGACAACTTATAACTTCGATGTTTGCATTGTAGAACACTGATTTAGAGATTATTCATCTTTGTATTTGTGCATGCGTGCGACAACGTTGGTGTGAAATTTTATTACTAGTAACTTTTTTTTTTATTAGTATTCAAATTTCAGGACAGCTTTAGCTCAGCAGATTCCCGAAAGTTGATTTTTTCTCTTATGAATTTTTATTACACTTTTAATGGTAGTACAAATTCTTAGCACTGTAAATATGAACTTCATTTATATAGATAAAACTTTGTATTCGTCTTATCGTCTTAAAGTGATGCTTTAACAGATACTTTGAGACATGAAAACTTTCTAGTTTCTTAAGGTTATAATTCGAAAAAAGTGTCTTCAAAAAATTATGAAACGCCCTTATAATGTATGAAAAAGAAAATTAAAAATACGAAGTAGGTTGCTGGAAATGTGATTCTTGCTATGACGTCGATAGTTTTTGCCACTCTTATTGGATGTGCTGGCTCTTTTTTACGTACCTGCATAAAAATAAACAATTTAATTATTGCGAGTATAAATAATAATTGATAATCATAATTTTCAAGCAAATACACTGAATCGCTGCAAAAAAGATTGTTTAATTGTAAGTAGTATATTTCTGCCGAGGGCGCCACCGGCGCCCGAGACTTGAACGTTGTTTTTCATTGCGCGGAGAGCGACGAAAAGTGAACTTTTCGCTGGAAGGATCGGAGAAAGTTTTAACTTCTTAATTTAATCAAAATTTTAAGTATGAAAATATTGAAATTAAATTACATAAAATGTTACGTGCAAAGATTATTGAAATATCGGTATGAATTAAAAAAAAAAAAAAAGAGTAGTCAATAAGATATGTATCTGTAACGTTTCCTTCTACCTCAGAACATCCATTAGTGGCAGTATGCGTGCATGCTTTTGGACTGCAACTTGTACAAGCGAAAATTTCATTAGTGCATCCTTTTGAGTTTGTAGCTGTGGTGGCCTCCCTTTTCTGTTGAGCCTGAACAAGTAAAGATATAATAGATAAGAGCAAATTACATGGAATAAGAACAAAAGTGTATCCGTATATATTGATTATTATTTAGATTGATCTGATAAAAAAAAGTAGCACAGTTACTTTTATTTCCAATTTTTTTTTTATTTTTTATATTTTTCATACATGCACCGTCCACGATATTGCCCTTAAAAATTGCAATTACTGTTAAATTAAATTGATCTCCTCTTCTCTTATTCGCCAAAATAACAATCTATATTTACGTGACAATTTTACTGTCTAGAAGATTATATATCGATTACCTGAGTGATTGGATTTTCACCAGGTCGATACGCAATATTAGTTAGTGGTCTTTTTCGTCCAACGTAATTTACGCACACGAATTCAAGCAGACTCGCGTAAATGAAACACATACATACACCGTCCCATACGTTCATAGCTGTTAAATTCGAAACAACGGGAAGCGTTGATCGAAATCCGTTCGATGTTGTAAAGAAATTGAGCATTGTTGTAACACCTGAAATCGAGAAGCATTATTATACCACTTAACGAGGCAAAGATCCAACATCAACTTATTAAAAAATTCAAAATTTGTCAATTAAAACCGTTCTTCTATAAACAATCAATCGTCGTATTCTAGTAATATACTTTAACCATTGTAAATATTTAAAAAAATGTTATTTTAAAATACATTGAAGCTTCCAATTAATTGTCAATTTATTGTTTTAACAACTATACTTACCAATCATAACACGCGCAGGTACAGCATTCCATTCAAGCCAAAATGTAATAAATGAACTTGTTACAAGTATAATTCCTGGAATGAAGACAGTTGTGAAGTAAAAAGCTCTATCTCGTGTAAAAATCAAGTCCACTTTCAAACAGCTGTAGTTTCCTGCAAATCAAGTTGTATAGATTATATAAACACACGCGTTTGAGTAATGAAAGGAAATCCAGTCTTTAGTATTTTTAATAGTTTCGTGGGGTAATATCAGAAAGAAAAAAAAAATCAATTAATGGTAGACAATCAGATGTTATTCATCGATTTTACTTTTTCTTGTTTTAAGAATTCGCTTCTGCCGGAAAATTGAATATTTTTGGTTTGAAATGTACAAAGCGCATTGATGAAATAAGTATTAGATTCACGTATAAAATTGTTTGAAATTCAACTCACCTCTCCAGCTTGCTTTTATTGGACAAATGATTGTCTGATTTTGAATGAGATATGCATTAAGTGTTGTCAAACTTGGACTTTTTCGTAAAGTGTCTTCATCATTTTTCCACACATACCGAATAGACGATTGCTCGTACGAAACTGCAGTACAACAATTTACATATTAAAGTTTATATTATATTCGCGAAAATGAGTAGTATGAAAACATGACCCACTAATGGAAAATCGAAAATCGAGAATTGAATCACTGATGCGCGAAAAATGTTCATTTGAACTTATGAGTAAACAAATTGTTCTCGAGTTCCATTGAATATTTTTGAAAATTTTAAATCTTCAAATACATGTGATATAAGTATAACACACTTTCTGTCTTTATTGAACTGTTAACACCCTGACAGTGATCGTTGTTTTCATTTGTTCAACGTTTTCTGTATTTTTGTAATTATACATAAAAACGAAATTGATTAAAATACTCACTACTTTCTAAGGCAAATGAACACAGGGGATCATCAAAGGGAAATATATTGAGCCTGCCCTGGCACGAAATAATAAGGTGTCGTCTGAAATAAAATGAATAATTTAATTAAATTGTTTTCTCACAGAATGATGAGGCAAATTTCTAATCATAAATTAAACAAATTATGTTTTACAGATCCCTCAACGCATTCTCTCTACAAAGTTTCTCCTACAAACAGTAAAAGAAAAAAAGATACAAAGCTGCCTTTGAATCACGTGGTGGTACAATGTTAAAATCTCACCCGTAAACCCTTGGTAAGTTTGCATAAGTAATGTATCAAAGTCTATGAATAGTAACTTAAAATTATAGTCTTCGTAACGGGCGAAAAGTAGCACTTTTCTGCCCTAGATAGTAATAATAATAACTGACAAGTATCCACATTGCAAAATTAACATGTCATGCGGTAATAAATGACAACTTTTTTTCATTCAAAGTCAAATTAAAAGAAATGAAAAGTCGTACCTCATTAGATAGCTGACAGTGCCGTTTCGGTATATCCGCAATGAAAAGTGAACGGGTATAAGGGGATCCTTGAAATCCCCGTGCATAATGAAATACGTATCTGGAAGCCAGATATCACTATTGTGATGTATAGCATTTAAAAATTCATAACGTGACTTATTGTTGTAACGTAGTCTCGGATCGTACCATTGTTGTTGTAACAAAAATTCAACTTCGTATTTCTGAAACCAAATGCCAATTTGTATTGTCGAAGTTTGTCGCCTAATTTTAGGAACATACATTATTCAAAGAGTCAACACTGGGAAAAATGTTACCTGAAAATTATATCTTCTGGCATTTTCATCGCATCGTAGTGTAATTTAAGGAAATATCTTAAACTTTTTTAAAACATTCTATTATAGAATACAATTAATTTTACGAAATACTCAAAACTTAGAAAATAGAAGAAACTCGAAAAAATAAATATACATTAACTGAAATTTAAATACCATTATAATTTTTCATGGAGCTTTTTTCCCGTATATTGTTTAAAGTTACACTTTTTTTTTTTATGGTGATTATTGAAATATTTCTTATATTTACCAAACTTGATTCATCCGGCGATGCCAAGCTCAATAACAGCACACTCACATTGACTGTCAAAGTACCTGAAAAACACAAACTACGTTATTCTATATATCGTGATACGGTTATCTAAATTAATTTTCCAATAATAGATGCAAACTGCATAAATGCAATTGCATTTGGTAGTAAAGTTAATTCAGATGCACTGAACAAACTATACAAGAAATTGTCATTGCTGAGTTAATTTTGCAATTTTCGTTGCAAAAATATTTTTGTATATATTCTTCTTATATTTTTAACTAAGAGGAATCAAATACACTTTCTACTAAGAATAGTAAGTTCTAAAAATTCCTCACGTTTCTCTCTCTATTTTTGAATTCATGCTGCATTGAAGAAATCAAATAGTAAACATTACTACTGAAATGGTAAAACAAGTATTTGTATGGTAGATTACTATCGTCTGATCAGGACAACATTTTTGTTGCAAGTTCTAAAGATTTAACCATTGACTTTTCCTAATTTGTCCCATTCAAATACTAAAACTGTACTTTTATCATCTAAGCAATGAAAGCATATTATGTTTGCAATGTAACGTTCATGAGTAAATGTTTTTCATAATATAAATCAATAAAATTATATATACTTTTAAGATGGAATCTTGGAACTAACTTTTTTAGATGTGTGATTGTGTGAAGGTCAAATTTCTCAGTTGAAAAGTGCCTGGTGATTAACTGATAAATATAAAAATTGTTAATACACTCTAGAATTGTTACTTTGTAATCAGTATGTTAAAGGTTGAAACGTGAATAAAATGATTTTTCTTTCAAGACGAATATGTGTCAAGCATAAATGAATTCTTCAAAGAGATTATAAGTTCAAAACTTATAGAAAAGTTGAAACAAAGAGGATGAACAGAAGATTATAACAGTAGAACTTTATTAGAATTCGATTGATAATTCAGTAATACCGTTATAATCTTGTGACACTCCTTACACAAGATGTATATTTTTCAGAGTGTAACTTTATTTATTAGCGATTTCCAGTGTAATACAAAACAACAATAGAATCTTCAAATCAAATTTGAAAATAAAATAAGATTCAATAGTGGAAAAATAAACTAACATGTAGAATATTATACACAAAGGGAGTAAAATAATACTTTACTCCCGCGTTGCATATGATGATTTATGTCACAAGTTCAAGATTAAAACATTGTTTTATTCCTTCAAAAGGACGAAAATATAGCTTTACTCTTACGAGGGAGCAAAGTACAGTTTTACTCCCTCAAAAATAAAGCTATATTTTAAGCACACGTGACACAAATCAAATCTATTTTGAATCCTGAATTCCACCCTTGTTCAAATATAAAACAAACAATATGGAATTCACGGATCGATTACCGAATATTACCTAATAAGATCAATTTCCTAGTCTTAATTGATTCCAGTAGATCGTAGCCAGTCGTATTTGGGTTGATCAACCGGCATCATTAATTTGTTTAGTTAATATTTTAATTGAACTTTTAACAACATTTGAAGACGTTATACCTAATATTCATACGAACAAATGTGCGTGCGTGTGAGTGTGTACGTGTGATAATTCAAGGACGTTTGAGAATGCATTCGCGCACAATACAACTTCGGGATTCTCGTGTCCCGAAATAAGATAATACGTAATATTTCCCTACTAGAAACGTACTCTCTATTTTCATGCACTACAATCATCTCTCAAAACCACCGTCAGGCATTACATTGGGGGGTCAGACTAGCTACTCGTCCTCGACAAACTACTCGGCCACGGCCGTTCTTTTTGACTTTGCTCCTCGAAGCGGAGGCTGTTGATCACCTTGTCGAAAAATCGCTCGGAGCGAAACGTATCCACCATTTTTTGTTCGAATTAAAGTTTACGTTGCCTCTTGTAGGAAAGCCGAGCTGTCTAGTCGGCAGAAAAAAATACATAAACCTGGGGGTTTGATGATGCACCTGTTTTTTGTTTCCGGTGTCCTTTGTCGAATAAAATGCAGGTCGAGGAATTCGGGTGGCTGAATCGTTTATAAGTACGATGATATCCATGGGTGCTTCTGCCTGCGAGCAATTTTTTTGCATTTGCAAGTTTGAGCTTTCGTTTTTGCTAGCAGCACCCTAATTCATTGTTGGGATTTTTGAACTCCTTTATTTGCTGATATGTGAAACCGACTTTTTTTCAATAATAATAATTTGTAATTTTTTTAACACAAAAACATAAACACGTGAAGACAAAGCAATAAATAAAATTGTAGTGGTATGATTTAATTTTACTTGTTATTTTTTGAAGAAAAAAAAATCGTGAAATGTTTTGATTTGTTTACATTTCTTATGTTTTTGTTTCCGAGATCTTCAGTCCGTCAATGAATCATCGTTTAGACATTTTGTTTTAAATTAATTACACTGTGTGCAACAACAGCCATGAGAAGAGAACCACTAACGTAGTCTTGTTTTACTGCTGTTTACGCATTGATCATCAATGCATGCTACTATGGAACAGTTTTAGTATCGGTAACAATGCAGACAACATAATCATTCCACCAACAATATTTCAACGCTGATTTCACGAAATTTCAACGAACGTTTCAACGATATTTCAAGAATGTTAGACTTTTTGTATTTAAATCGTTAACTTGGCGAAAAAGTATGTTTTAAATTACGGTTTGAAATAAATCAGCGTTGATTCTAGAACGCTACACCAAATACATCACAGAAATTGAACTCTATTAAATAACAAACGGAGTGAAACAGTTTCGGTGTAAAAAATCATTGAAATTTGATGATATTTACACGTATTACAGAGCGAAAAAGTAAGTCAGAATTGATTAGAATTGTCAAGTTTTAAAAGTCTTTTTGATTGAACAGAAATATGTAAAAATTACACTCGATCATAATAACGTATAAACACATTCTTTACGTCGAGAATTTTACCGCCTTAATTGCGAAATTTCATACTTTCGCTCTGCTTATTACACCGCATCACTCACGTCGCATAAATTTCACCGTTAAGGAATGGTTTCGATCAAACTCCAAAATGAGTTAATATTTTGCATCGACTTTTAACAGTGAATTTTTTCTGAGATTCGCACATCGTTTTCGGAAAAATCAAATTTATATACATTCTTTTGATTATTTTTGCACTCAAGTGAAAACGGAATGAAACAATATTGAAATTAAAATGTTTTTATCTACAAAGAGTTAAAAATGGTTGAATATCTTGAAAAATATACATCAGGTTAAAAATCCCTTTAAAAACATTTATCCGATAACAATGTGTTAAAAAATTCTAAACAAATTGAAACACAATTCCAAACTGTTAAGAGGGTGTTAAATTGGAAATTCGAAATTTGAATGTTGAAGTTGACATTAAACCTTAATTATTTTATTGACATTAAACCTTTATTATTTTATGTTACTTTATATTTCATGAAAATCACTTCTATGGTAGTGACATGTAAATCTTCCGCCGTCTTCCAATTTGACACCCTCCTGTAAATTATTGTTTCAATTCATATCAACACTGACACATTAAGAACACGAATTCCTATGAATCCATTAGAATCGTTTTAAAGGGTTCAATTTGCAACACAATGCAAAAAAGGAAACTTGATATATTGCAAAGTTCACAATATATTGTATTTTTTGCAAACTCATTCTCACGGTACAGGAAACGAAATCATGGGCCATAATCGAACCTGCTAGTTGAGCAGTTTTGTTAATTAAACCATACAATACAAACTCTAAGTATAACGACGTATACAAATAACTAAACAATCTAAAACTGAACGCTCACAGCTCGGACATTGTATAGGCAAAACGTAGAGTTTGTCTTCGTGAATGAAAAGAAATAACTTATCTCCGAGCGCTGTAGTAGTCCTCGAATGACAGTTACACGTCGGAATGATCTATCCTGTGACCTCACCGGTATCCCTCATAAGATTACATAAAAAATTATCCCTTTAAATTTGTCTTTGGGGCACAAGTTTAAACGGGAAATCATCTGGGCTCACGAGATTACATGGGAGATCTATACATAAAATAAACATCTGTTCACAGGTTCACACGGGCGATTCATATAAAATAAGTAGAAATTAGTTAATGTAGGAATTTGCAGTTAGATATCAAAACACTCCTTTTCCCCCTTACAAGAATCATCTTTTTAAATGTACTACGCAATATAAGTTTTCTCCAAATGAGTCTCAATTTTATTGCTGTTCTTAAGCTCTTCAAAATTTATGAACCAATTTTTTGGTTCGCTCTATCTATTCTCGATCAGACTTTGGGTCTGACTTTTTATTACAACGTGACTTAGATGAAGTTCTATCTCCATCGCCTTGATGTGGTGTTTTATTCTTTCAAATTTCGCTTGTCAAAACCAATATAGGTACCGGTGTTTTGGATAGCTTTGCATCTTCTTTGGACAAATTTACTACGAATGTTAATGATGTAAATGGGTAATTAGTGCGAATTCACATGAGTTAATTAGATTGAAATATCAATGAAAAGAAACTGTTTTCGATCGAAGATGTCTTAATCTTTAAGAAGATTGGTGAAGAATTTGAGATACGCTATTCCTCATCTCAGTCACGTCTCAATCTGACCATGATTTCAAATGTCCTCATTTTCAATCATATTTTCAAATGCCCTAGTTTTTGTAACAAAAATCGATATGAAATTACGTTGGCTCCTGAATTTTTAGACCGTACTGGCGCAACTAAAAATAATAAGACGAGCTTAATAGACTTTGGCGGGATCGGAAGACAAAGCTGGCACGGTTCATTCTTCCAAAAGAGCCAACGTTATTACACCAGTGCTGTTTAACTACTGATCCAATCCAGATTTACTAACGTCCCAACTCTGGCTACTCTATAACCAGTTCAATGACAGTCTTGGCCCAGTTGTACTTTTTCTGTTTGGTCGGTATATGCCGAGGTACGATTGCAACCAGCATTGATGTGATTAAAGTTCAGATTAGATGATTGAAGACAGATCTATTTATATAGATCAAACGCCATAGTTGGAGTTGTCATCGGAAATCATTGCAGCTGAAATTATGCAGGTATTGTGTGTGAGAATGGTACAAAGATTAGCTGAATTTATTTATTTACTAGATCGAATGTGTCTCGCTTACACTCAGAGAATTTGAAGAAGCTGAATCAACTGAGCATTCAGTCAGTGAATTTTCCCAGTTGTGCCAACAGAAAATATGCAATCGGGTAACAGCTGATACAGGTTAAAAATGTTCTCAGTGTGGGAAAGGGATTGCTTTCAAATCACAAAGTAAGATCTTCGACGATGTAATCAGTGGAATAGAGCAAAAATTGGAGGTATTTGAAAACACAAATGACTTCCCTTTTTAAATAAATTGCGATATGCAATAAAGATCAGGTCAGCTGGAGAAAAATTTAAAACGTAGAGGAAACTAATTTGCATGAACTCGTGAAATCGTTCACTTGAACCATTTCGAACGAAATCAAAAGTTGAATTAATATATATATATATATATATATATATATATATATATATATATTAATTCAATATATACCTGGTTTCTGGGGGTTCTTACTGTCGGGGTTTAATGAAATTATTGCAACTATAAATTCAATAGTCAATATCATTTACTCGAGGTAGTTAGTAATTAAAATTTGTTCAATAAATCCATCCATCTGAAAAATAAATTTGCAAGATAGATTCAAGCCAACAAATCGAGACACTTGAATTGAAAGGACTTGGCTACACAAGATGGAAACCATTAAAAACATTTGCTTACGATGGTAGTATCAATTTTATTGATGAAACAGCATATATAAAAGGAATTCTGTGAAATTACACAAAATTTAACTTTCACTGGTCTCTTTATTCAAAACCGAATACAAGTGACCGTAACTGTACGATTGACCTAACTTGAAAATAACTGGTCACTTTCAATAGTGATCTTGATAAAAATATTTTTTTTTTATATATATATAATATATAAGGCAGTTGCAACATACCTTGAACCGGCGGAAGAAGTCGTTTATCATACCGTGTTGAAAATAACAAATTGTCCAAAATTTCTTTATCAGACTTTCCTTCCTCGAAACTGAAACAGATTTAATAAAACCGTATATTACTTAACAAGAAAAACATGAGTTTTAAGTATTATTCAAAGGGCTACCAACATAAAATTTATTTTTACCGATTTGAGTACGATATTTTTCTTATCGAGATAATAAAATATGATTGGTATCGCGAGCCACGGACGAGGGACGCCAACATATTTTATTGTCGAGTTAAGAAAAAATATTAAAATACTCTTTTTGACGCAGAACATTAAATGTAGAATTAATGGATTGAAAATTTAGATTAGCTTGATTATTATTGATTCAATGTTTCATGAACTCTTATTTAATGTTTTAACACGTTTGTTTAATTGATACATACACATTTTCTGTATACACGAAAGATCCAAAGGCGAATGCGAATGTGAATATTAAATATACGATCAAAACGGATGATCGTTGAAGTGCTGTAGGAAATACCGAGGTAGTGTGTGATAAACTCCTTTTTTTACCCACACACTCCTTTAGTTCTTCGAGAGCCATTCTAAGTCATCTGAAACAAATAAAGACCAGTATGAAATTATTGACAATCAAAAATGTATGTGTATAATACACGTGTATGGCATTTATTTTACATTTATGTTTTGCATGTATGTGTGGCGTATTAATCACGCAAAGATTATTAATTATGCATATACGTCGTATGTTTGTTCCAACACGTATGTTGCATTCAATTATCATGTATACTCGCATGCATGTTACATATATTTATTAATGCTCCAAAACCTTCTGTATAAGAAAAAACCAAGTAATAAATATACTGATAATTAGAAAAGGTTATTACTTTAGTCATAAAACTGTAACCTTACAACCAATCAACTAATGTATTTTACTATTTGAATAGTAATTTTTACCATTTGGTTCTTTCATTGTGTATTCGGTTATCTTTTTCTATGCAAGAACTCCCCACGACAGTATCAATAAACAATTAAATAAGCAGCTCTAAACGTACCCTTAAAATGAGTTAAAAATGGGAATCTTTAATCGAGCGCAAAGTTTGTAACTCGAGCCGTAAGCTAGGGTTTCAATGGCACGAGGGGAGGATTAAACGCAAGAGTCTTTAGTTCTTCTTAACTTGCTACCCCTTTTGCTTAAAGACTGTGCAATTTCAGTGGCCTTTATTTAGCCGTTTGTCGTTGATACTGTGGATTTTTGATGAACAACTAACATTCGGTATTACTTATTTAATAATTATAATAGTAACAATAGCAACATCAGTAGTAAATGCAGTTGTTCGTTTTCAATCGTACCTAAATGATGCTTCTTATGAAAGTTAATTTTATTTATGGATTGGTGTGTCTTTTTTTGTATTTAAAAAAAAAAAATAAATACAAGAATTACTTATGCGTAAAAAACTGCTGGAAAATTTTGATCGATTGTAAATTGCACTAACTGTGGGAAGCTCCATAAAAACATCCCGAGAGATAGCATTGGTCTCGGATTTTCACATCAGCATCGGTAAAGGGTTGTTCACAGATATGACAGAAAACCGCCTCTCGGAACTGCACCCAATCATCAGAAGATAAATCCATTGGTTTGATACTGCTTTATATCTGTTCGCAAACATAAATAACAAATTTATATTAAAGATACGTTTCTCTCCACGTGTATTCAGTGTCATACTTTCAATCTATTTTCGATTATAATTCAACAAACGAGAATAGCGAATTTATTTAAAAAATATACTTTTTTTAACAAAACTCGTTTGTACAACTTTTTTCTGTACATTTAGGAAAGTGAACTTATAAGTGACGATCCTCGGTTTTTCCAATAAATTTATGGGACAAAATTATGTCGTTTTTATGACTCGTTTTACGTTTATACAAGTCTTTGCTCTAATCAAAGGACAAATCATAAAAACTACCCAACTTTGTGCCATAAATTTATCGGAAAAATTTAAGATGGTCACTTATAAGTTCATTGTACAGGAAAATTAACTGAAACTTTTTTCTGCGCGTACAAGCTTATGAAGCGCTTCACCGCATTTCACGTGAAGCATTCGTAGAAATGACATTAAAAGTTCGTTTACCGGTTACGTTAATCCAGTAACGTAACAACGTCGGGATAAAGTAGAAAAAAATATGAAAGTGAACAAAATACATTCTATATATAAAGAATTGATTTGGATCTATTAAAAGAAATTATTATTTTTGGATCTAAAATTTAAAATTAAAAGTCGACAAATGAAAGATTTTCGCAAAACATGTATTTCTGCAGCTCAATAATAATTCTAACATAGTTGTTTTACATTGTTTGCGTCATATTTTTATTTTACAAGTTATGAGATAATTTAAATTTGTTTATTTATTTATTTACATTTGTTACAGGCAATCGAAAAATAAAAAAATTCTCATTGAAAACTTTAGTAGAATCAAATAATATTTACAATTAAATAATGTGGACGGAGACAAATATGTAGCAATATTTAATTAAAAAGAATTGATGGAAAATGATTTTAATTGTAGTTGAAATTTCTATAAGCTAAGGAGTAAATAATGGATATGAATATCTGTTTAAAAATTACATGGTATACGACCTATTGCCGCTAATCGATTCGAATGTTCAACTTAACTCATTTTAAAATACACTCGACAGTTTCGACTGTTTTACGTCAAACCCCGCCTCTTTGCTATCGTTGTGAGAAAAGCGTGTCTGTGCGTGTGCGCGCGTGGCGGCGCTGCTGTGCTCGACGAGCGCACACACACATGCTCAGGTCGTACACTTACGACAAAGTGGCGTGGCTATACGCAAAACGGTCGAGCGCTCGAGTGAATTTCAGGTGTGGAAAGAAAATCAAAATTTCTATTCTAAAACTAATGGTCGCAAGTCAACTTTAACGTGAATTTCGTACGACACGCGCACAACTGTTCTAAGCTCCAAAGTTATCTATTATTCACATAAAAACTATACTACATTTCATTCTAAATTTATTCCGATAAATGTACGTCGCGAACGGTACGAAAATTGTGACACATTTCTCTACGTGTTTGCGAATCTAATAAAAATTTATTGCAATCAAAAATAAATATTTGTTTGAACAAAAACAGAAAACTAGGAATAAGAATTAGAAATTCATTGAAAGCAAAAAAATATCTTCTTTTGATTAAAATAGATTTTGTTGATAGATTTATACGCAAGTATGAATATTATTCAACGATTCAATTTTATCTCATCATTTCCGTTCTTTCGAATAAGCAGCGAACCAGCTTCAATGTCAATATTTCATTTGCATTCGTATCTGGATGAAGATTAATCGCAAAAGACATGTAATAAAAATAGAATAATTTTGATTTTTCATCGTTGATATGCAGGTATCAACGTTGCGAAGTATTCATCCTTCTTTCCTTGGAAAACATGATGGTTGCATACATTATAAAATGAATTTTCCCTCTCTCCATTTCTCTTCTTCCCTCATCCTCTGATCACTATCATTAATACATTAATTCAATTATTCATTCAATAATTATGAAATTGTAAATATATTATCATCGCGCAGTTTGTATTCGATTCAAGAAATGTTCAGTGATACTAGTAATGGTTTACGCTGCCATTCGTAACGCAAAAAAGTTCAAAGTTGAAAAAAAATTTTTAGAATTTTACACAACAAAAACGGCACATTAAAAACATTCTTTTATGTTTATGAAAAATGTTACGTTACGCCAACTTTATTTATTGGAGCAACATAATTTTCATTTTTTTTTTTCTTTAATTTTAAAAGCTATAAAAATTATTGCATTCGTGCAATAACTTCTCTATCCGTAGCAATATCTTATATATTGGATTAAATATATAATATATCACGTGACATTATTTTGATTGTACGCATTAAAACAATGTCACGGAGCTATACACTGATTAAAAATATATACATATATATATATATATATATATATATATATATATATATATATATATATAATCAGTTTAAAACAAGTGGATTATTTTCATTCTAAGTGAAATCCACTTATTACGACGATAATCCACTTACGTTGAACTGACTTTTTTGTGATCGTAGGAAGTGTTTGTACAAAATACGCGCGGCATGCAAATGCTCGAGGGATCATTGACGGTGAACGGTTACGCGCGTACGCACCCGTCTGATTTGTCCCGACGCGTGCGCGCGTAAGCGATTATTCTGACCGAGACATAATTACTGCCACGCGCCGCAGCCCCGTGTGCCATAGAACGAAAAATTGTGCCACATCGAGTTGACATCAATATTACAAACCTTTCGGAGATTTTTAAAAATACTTCCACATCAATTGAATTACAAATGTTTTTTTTTTTTTTTTTTCAATTGTTTCATTTGTCACGTACAGGAAGTTTTGTACGTACATAATATACGGGTTTGAAGTTAGACAAATTTTTGTGAAAAAATTTTCTGTTTTCGTTGTAAAATCTCTTCATTTGAACAGAAATATATCAATATCGATTTTTATTGACTACTTTTATCATTTTGGGGAGAGTTTGATCAGTTTTTTTGCAATTCGCAAACA
>JABFOV010001872.1:0-22573 GCA_022817685.1 Aradophagus sp. ZL-2020 | reverse complement strand
AAGGGATGCAAGGGGGAGAGGGGGTTCGGTGGGTCGGAAAGTTGTATAAGAGACAGAATAAACGTTGAAAACTTCAACTCCATCACATTTTTATCATCAAGTGGAAAAGTTTTTTTATTGAAAATTTGATTTTGGGGTTTCCCAGAACAACCAGCAAAAATGCCCCCAAAAAATTTTTTTTTTTTTAAAAAAAATTTTTTTTTTTTTTTTATATTAAAAAAAAAAAAAAAAAAAAAAAAAAGAAAAACAGTTTATCTGGAAACCAATTCGTGAAATTCTTTGATCACTGGTTGTAAAACTATAAATGTGCTATGGAATGCGTAACTAGAGTAGCGAAAAAGGGAAGCGTTGGGAAAAGCGTGAAACGAATGAGCGCGATGGGCGAATGTTGCGACTTGCTCGTGCGAGCTCCGAATAGTTAGATAATCGGTTAGAGAAATGGTTCGCACGGTCGTAGGTACAGGGCGGACACTGATTCCGCGCATTTCACTTTTCTGATAAGATCACGGCGGCGCTCGTGCCCGACGATGAATTACGTATGCAAGCAACGGTCAAAATGTCATTCACATGGACTGATTTCGTGACGTCCACACCTTGCTTTGACAATAAGCCCGGCGGCATTCCGTCGTGTCCTTCAAAACCGGACTATTTCACTGGGACTTTTGAAAGTAAAATATCGAGGAAATTGCAACAAAGTAGACGATTAAAATAGTTTGACATTTGATAAACAAAATATAATGCAATTGATCGTTTTTAAATCTTTCATCTAACGTGAATGAGAAAAGACAATATTCTTTCGTTCATACAAGTTATTGTTTCAGAATTTCGTTTTGATGAAGAACGGTATCAAAAATTAAAACTTACAAGATTAATTGAACACAATTTTAATTATTATTTCACAGCGTCATCTAAACAAATTTCAATTTAAAAAACATCTACATTTTTCAATTTCAACATTTTTTCTGCTTCACGTCGAATGCGCGATTAATTTAACAACATCAACTTGTGCTTGGATCGTTGAAACAAAAAAGAGACATTTAATTTCCGAAGCATTTCATTACAGTTATTGCTTTAAGAGATTAAAATAACGGAATGTGGATTGTGGCCATGCGAAAAGTGTTGAGAGGCACACGAAAATAAAAACAACGACTGCAACGTCGGCCGTTTGCATTCATTTTAAAAACAACCGTTCTTGAACTTGATTTAATGCCACTTAACGATTCCAAGTTTTCCGTGTGCAAATGTTCACGCAATTTAAACTTTTGAACATTCTTAAAAATATTAAACAATTTGACATATTCAAGAAATATTTAAAAATTCATATTGCATGGATATTTTAACATGAAAACTCCATTCTCACAGCCGAAAAAAAATTCTTTTTATCCGAAGAATGAAATACCAATAATAACTTTGTCTTCAAAATCTTCTACTTCCGTTTCACTTACAAAAAACAAATTTGTTAAAGAAAAAACGTATCTTGATATTTTGTCAAGAATCAGTTTTCTTGAACCAAAAAAAGTTTCTCGGTTCAAGGTTCTAAGTTAATGAAGCGAGAAAAAATGTCTTGACGAATTAAAGTTGAATTACGATTGAAGAAAATGATGGCAAAATTTAATGATTGTTGAACGAAATTAAAGATTGTCGTGATTGTTGCTTATACCCTGAACATTATTTCGATATTCCTACGTAATCTTCGCCACGCAGGAATGCTTATTCAGAACAAATTCAGCAGGTCTGCAGGCAATGTTCATTACCCCGGTCTGGTTAAAAAGTCGTTTCTGTGCCATCTCTTTCAAACGTAAATTTCATTGACTCAAACTCGCCTACTGGCGTGACCAAACTACATCGTAAATTTAGTTACGCCAACGAACCGAGGAAGAACAATATTTACTGATCATAAGAAGAAGAATATCCCGTAACGGACACTGATTTTCATTTGCGACAAATGAAAGTGCAGCAGTTTATTTCAAAATGTATCTTTTTGCAATTCCTGCACCCTTTTTCAAATTATCAAGCGGATAGAAAGCAGCATTTTTGCATTTGTGCAGGAAGATCTACTTTTTCGCCCTCTACGTAATTTGATAATTTTCCTTTCTGCCCAAAAACAAAAACCTAAGACTTGTCGCTAAATGAGTATGAATAACTTTGCACCTGTTACAAAAAGTATCGTTTATTGCCCTTGGTACATAATCTTGACTTGTGTTTCACACTATACTTTAACATTCCAGTTTTCGTACTGCCCAAGAATACTTTTCACAATGAAGAGCAATCGCAATCAAAGGCGCCAGTGTTGAGCGAGTTGAAGCTCGAAGAAATGAAACTCGGATTAAGAAAAATTGCTAATTCGTTAGGGAAATACAAGGCTCGCAATGCGAACAAACGAAGCTGAATTGACGTTGCCACGACGAGGAATGTCGCTCGATGGAAATGAAAACCGGATTGCCGAGATCGTCGCTCGTAGGAAGACGAGGTCCGCCGTGCAGAAAGACCTTTCCCGATGCTGGAACTTCGACTTGTGAGGTCACCGTTGACGCTGACGTCACCGTGCGCTATGCTCGCGGATCGCCAAGTCCAACGGTTCATTGATTTTTGCCGATCGACTCACGGCGATCGCCTTAGAGCCGTCGCAAACAATGAAATTTCATTTTTTTTTTTTTTTTTTTTTTTTTTTTTTTTAAAGTCAATTACTTAATAAACAAAATGATTTATTTAGTTTTAAATATTAATAATAATTCAAATCATTTAATTTTCGAAATTACTGCCAGTGAAATTACTTTATAACTGATTAAATTATATTTTATCGTAACAGCTTGCAAATTTATTAATTAATTCAAAAAACAAACATACGCTCTCAACTTAAAGTCCTTAACTTTTCTTTGACGTAAAGAGAAACACTTTATATTTCTCAATAACTGACCTCTTTCCTCCCCAACCCATAAACTACCTTCAAGGGTTAGCTTACACTCGAACCAATCATTACACGAACCCCTGTTTCCATCATTTCGTAACACAAACCTCCGTCGTCAAAATCCTTATTACCAACAACTGCCAGTAACTCCATTAGAAATTACATGGCATCGCCACGCATCGGTGTCAATAAATCGGAAGGGGATCGTTTCGTCTCGAAGACCAAAGTCAAGCCCGAGCCCAAGTACAATGACCACGGTAGCTGATAAATTAATGGAACCGCCAAGCTAAGTTTTCAAAAGGCGTGGCTCCGGCTTCCCAAGCAAGGGTAGAATGGGGAGAGGGAGAGTGAATCTTATTGAATGATAGCCGCCCGAGCTTATTTTTAGCCCGCGCGATTTCATTCGCTCGCACGCCCGGCCGTAATTTCGGGAAAGAGGGAGGGGGTGGAGGTGAAAAATGTCGCAACGAAAAAAGACGCGATAAATTAACGTTATTAATACCAACAGCCGCGTTATTTATAGCGCCGCGCGGAATCGCCTTCGCCAGCGTAAACGTAACGTTTGCGCTAAATGTGTTTTGACGGGGGTGATAACTGACCCTGCTCTCGGGCGGATAGTGAAGCGCACACAGCCCAGAAATAGGGGTGCGGTGAGAGTAGCGGAGGATGGCATTGGGTCGAGGTCACCAGGACGCCGAAGCGATCGATGCAGCCCAATGCAGCCTGCCGACACCGACGCCGACCCTCGCGCTCGTCGAAAACCGAATGCCAACGCTGTAAGCACCCTCTTAACAACCACCCTTCCCCCACCACCGCACCCACCCACGTTCCAGCCGTCTTATACTTATTCTTTTTTTTTTTTTTTTCTTTCGTATATCGCTGTATGTATACGTGTGTTTATATCCTGCCAACTTTTAAATCACCATCGCGCGCGCGAGCTACATATTTATTGCGCGAAAATATCATTTCGGTCGTAACGATTTCCTCCCGGTAACCCAGTTTACGTTAATCGAATCTCCGATGAAAATCGGCCTAGGAGAAGAAGTCATATTTACCAGGATAATTCGATTCCCGACTTCTATTCCGAATCGTTTTTTCATTCTTCCTTTTTATCCTCTTGCTTTTTTAATCGTCTTTCTCCTTTTTTTGCCGTCCTTTTTTAAAGTTTCCTCTAACGTGTAGAACAAAACCAAATAAGATCGTTGGAAGTTTAATTGAGGCATTTTTAAGTTCAAGTTTTTTTCTCGTTGGCAAATTTTATTTAAGTGGCTGGTCCTTTTTTATCGAACTCGGAGCTCGGAGCCATGTAAATTAAAGTTTTCAAAGTGAATTTATAGAAAAGACTTGCTGGACGAAGTTTTTGAATGAAAATTGTTAAGACGGGAAATGTGTAATAAAATTTTCCGGCGAGATAAAAAGAAAATTTGAAATTCTCGTGAGTTTGTTTTCCCGCGTGTCTTTGAAAAGTAGTGCTGACTGCGATTCCGACAAAAAATGCAGAAATAATTATTGGTTCAAATGCGAAATACGTCGAATGCTTTATTGAAATCCTTTTTCCAATTATTTAGTTCACAATTATTTTTATTTTACATTCTTTTTCTCCATTCTTTTTAAATGAAGCTGTATTACATTGCGTTTCTTTTCTTTTACATTTTTTACGCTTGAGCGTAAATTACGCTTCAGGAGTTTATTTGATATTAAAAGCAATTTTAAGAAAAAGTTCCTAAGTGAAATTAAAGTATGCTCAACTTTATTTGTTTTTAATAATCATTGTTTAAAAGTATTCTCATAAAAGAACATGAAGCATTACTGTTTATTTTTTGATAGTCAATTGTCAAACATTTTAAATTCGAACACTTTTCGGTCAGACTCACAACTCAATTTTATACATATACCCAATTGTTTTAAATGTCACGTTATATATTCGTATTAAATGTACATTTTTTATCATGTTTGTCAAGATAATGACGATCTTCATGAGTGCAAGAACTGTAAAAACACATTAATAATAAGTATTTAGAATTCATATCATGCGAAGAGGTTCAAAACACAATGACGTAAGTATGTCGTGAAGTTTTTTATTCGATTAACTAATTTCCCAAAATTTACGTCCTTTGACATAAAAGATTTATGTTTTGAAACATTGACAATTAACCTATGTTTATTATAAATTTAAAAAATTTCAACTTCTGTCATAATTTTGAGGTTAAGTCATTTTATTTACTTTGTCAGTTAAACGTTATTTTTTTATACAATACTTGTTATTTATTATTTTAAACATTATTCATTTATTTTGTTCCAGATAAATTTCGAATCATCCGAAAGTAGTGCAGACGAATCAAACGTATCTTCAGAATCAAGTACCAAAAATTTCAAGTAAATACCATCATTTATTTAAAAAGTAAATAAATAAAATGCGTAACTGTTGATGTTAATGTGTGATAACATTATCGACCAATTTTTACTCAATTTAAAGTAAAAGTTCTATTAAAGCAAGGTAAACATAAAATCTTAACTATGTGCTTGATACAGGCTATCGAAAACTCCAGTGATAAAACGTACGAATGGTCATCCCAATCGGTTTAAAAGAAATGTAACTGTCTTTAATCCTCGATCAAATTACACCGCGTCGAAATTACGGGAGTAAGTGAGTCCAAATCACAATTTGCTTTTCATATAATAAATAAACAAATTACAGTTACATTTAATCAACTAAACTAATTGTAAATGGAAATTATTTATTTTTAAATGAGACGTGTTTCAGCGTTTTTTCCAATTTTTCATACCACGAACCTTCTCGAATCCCAGTCTACAGTTATCCAAAAAAGTACGAGGTAACAGAACAAAACATTAGTTAAACAAGTTGAATAAAAATCGCACCGAACGAACACGAGTTCAATTTGATTATGTTAATTTCGCGGTGAAGAAAAATACAGACTTGTGATTTTTGACGACTTGCAAAAAGTTTGCTGGAATTCCACAGCGCGCAAAACGTTTATGACAAATCTAAACCGAGCTTCTTACTTTCCAACGCCAGGTAACTCTTGACGAATCGAAGTACTCGGACAACGAGAAGACCAGCAGCAAATTCGACCTTAAACTTTGGTAATTATAAGTATAACTATATACTTGATGTATTTAGACGTACTTATAGTCTCGACTAATGCCACCAACTCCAACGTCTAACTTGTTTAATGTGCTGTACCAAGACAGTAAGAATGAGTGGCCCTTTCAATTTGAAATTACAATTTGTCGAAACAATAGATAATTACTTGATAGTTAACCACTTTAATGACTCCTTTACTTTTACTTTGTTTATAATTTTACATACAAACAAATCTTCAAGCTTTTAGTATAGCATACATTGAACAAGTAATTCTTTCTTAGCTGAGATCAATACTGAGAAATATTTTAATTAATATTAATGATAAGTAAATAGAATAAGTTTAAAACAAAACGTTGACAATGATTTATTCAATAACAAACATTTAGTCAGCTTCAACGTGAAACAAATTACAACTACAATAAGTCTCAAGAGAACAGTAGTACAAACGATATTGTAGCCTTGCACTATAAAAAGTCCAATGTGTTTTCATCGCCACCTTCGACGACCCTTGCTCACACCACCAACTCGGAGCACAACATTGTGAATACGTCACCACCACCTCAGGACATTAAAAACGTTGAAGAAAGTTACTTCGATAAGTTAGTTATAAAACTAATGGATAATATAAATCGATTACAATGTTTAAATTGAAAAGATCTATTGCGAATAATACTGTATTATTAATCTAATGATTAATGTTATTAGATTAATTTTATTAATCTATTTGCATTACATCAATTATTATCTTCAGTCTTTAAAATAAAGTTATCATTTTTCTTAATTGTTTGGATACTTCAAAATTTCGAAAAAGAAATCATTCAATATAAACATATTATTTTTGTAACAATGTATAAACAACAATTTTGATTGCAATATCAAATTTCAAAGAACAATCAGAAGGCCCATTGAGACGCCGGAAAATAGTTCATCGAAATTCCGACGTAAGAAACACGTAACATCGAAGAAGCGACGATCGTCGAAACAGCGAGAACCCTTGAATGTGAACATATTTCACGAGAGTCAGGTGATTCAAGTAGTTCAGCCAGTGGATAGTGAAATCGATCGCAAAGTCAAACCAAAAGACTCTCGAGGGATCTTGTCCAGACCCGTAGAAGATCTCATCAGACAGTACGAGGATTCGTCGAAACAGGCTGATAAAAAAGGGGATTGGCCAAAAGGAAAAGTCAAGCATTGTTACCCAGATTTACATTTAAGAACGAAATATCATCACTCGAAACATTTGGAGAAATCTGACTGCAAAATGGCCCATTTCTCTAAGTACGTCACAAACTGTTGAGTTTCAGTGGCTTCGAAAAAAAGGAAGACAAACAACTTAATGTTTTTGAATAAACTATGTAAATTATTGGTTTGTCCATAGATTTGTATACAATACCGCGAATAAATGAAAAAATGGACGCGTTGTTCTAAAAAATGTTTGTCGTTCTTGTTCAATAATTTTTTTCCGACGCCTACAGTTTTTTTCAACCATAAATTTTAAAATGTTCAAAGCTTTGTATTATTTACTTTTTCAGTGATACAAAGAACGATAACCCTAACCCGCAAGATAATCAAAATTTCATCCCTAACTATGAATTTTTAATGCAGCACATGAAAATGAATCCCAAAGATATAAATAGTGATAAAAATCCGAATTATGAAGACGATGGGAAAAGAAACTTTCCTTTTAAAACAACTCTTAGTGGAAATTTGAAAATTATACCAAATCAAGTAATATAATTTTTAGGCATAGAATTACATATTTAAAACAATTCTGCAAAACTGTATTGGTTCAAGATATTATTAACTTCCAAATAGATACAAATTTGGATAATTTTATTTTTCACTTCTTTATTTATTTATTTATTTATTTATTTATTTATTTATTTAAAGGGAAAAGTACAGGCAACCGCCCAATTAAATTTAAATAATAATTTATTTTCATAACGTAATAATTATTAATCGGTAATAATATATTATAAACGTTTATACAATTCAGTACTTCAAAATTTAAGAGCTTTTTACAATATTTTAATTATAACAATCACAATTCTTTATAAAAGTTCAAAGTATTTTAATCAAATTTTGCGCCTATGAATTCTGATTGATCATTAATGGATTGAAAATTCATCAACCATGTAATTACATTGAATGTCCTGTCAAATTCGAATTCAAATGATTCGAGCGTGGTGTTCTATTCACTGATAGGTTGTGTACGAGTCGAAGAAGGTTAGCGTTTTGGTGGCTGATCCCAAACACACCAAAGTTAATGTACAAGCCCAGCTTAGCCGGCCCGATATTGACAGCAATCCCACGGATCATCATCCTCGAACTAAGCAAAGTCACATTGATCTTCCGCCAGGCGTAACACCCTCGACTATCAATCACTTACAAGTAGTGTTTCAATTAATTACCGCCGCGTAAATGCTAATCAAAATTGCAGCCTTGCATTGAATGCTCGATAAATATTCATTTCCATCAGGCGAGAAAAAAATTGCCGCCAGTTGAAGGTGAATATCGACCAAGAACCCAACCGTACATCTCGAATAATTGTCCTCTGCAAAAGGATCAGTCAACGTCGAGTCTATCTCAAGTTTATCAAATCGACGACGTCCCTCTCTCCTCGTAAGATGAATTTTAATGCAGCAAATCGATCTTTAGTTTCATTGCCGAACGAATGTTTTAATTTTCAATTTCTATCCAGCTTGGGATTCAATAATGATCAACCAATTGATTGGGAAAGTATAGTTCTTCCGGAGAAAACGGACCTTTATCAAGAGCTTGCACGGCGAATCACAAATTATAAGTAAAGTATATTCAATTGGAACGAAGCGTATTGCATAAGTAATGCGACGTAATTACAGTTCTGTTCAGCTGTTTGATATTAGTCATTTGGTCTACTTCTTGTAATTACATATTATTTCGAAAAAAACCTTGTTTTTTATTGTTTATTTAAGAAAAAATCAATACCATAATTTAACACTCGCTTTTTAAACAACAATTTTTTGAATTCGCTCAGCCATTTTTCATTTGATATTTTCTTTTCGTATTCTTCGACCATTGTTTTCACAGGATTACACTCATTTATCTTCATTTTCAGAAACGCTGATTGCATTGTGCGTTTGGGTCCTGATGAGTTTCATTGTCACTTGCTTGTTCTCCAAAGTTATAGCACATTTTTTGACGATAAAAATGTTAAAGATATAGACATCACAAAGGTAGAATTTAAAATATTGTTGTTATGATAACCGAGAAACAAAAATGGTGCTATTTTAATAAATAAATATATTTAAATGAATACATATGTATAAAATACATATGATATCAAATTGAAATGACTGAGAAATTAATGAATACTTAGAAATGTGGCCTCATATAAATATATTTGTATAAATATATTATATATCATTGTCGTACAATATGCGAGACCAATATTTTGTCTTCAATGTTGAATTCAACGTAACTGCGTCGTTTACTATTTCCGAAGGCGAAATAATAATTGATTTCGCCTGCGACAATTATTCATTGTTCAATACATTACAAAATATGTTTTTCGATAACAGCTTCTCTTTTCCTTGCTTGACAACCAAAACATAGACTTTGAAATTGCATCATTCTTTCAAATAATTGTTACAATGCTGCAAACGTATTTTCATCAATCAATGTCAAACTTCTCGAAATGATTCCATCGCTAAACTGTATTTTGCATTATGCTGCTTGTCAATGAGAAACGAAACAAACATTGTAAATCAAGAGTATTTGCACGAATAATAAAAAGACCAGTGAAAAACAAATTACCTTTCGTCAAAATTTTGACATGCTTTTTACACAAGTAACACTTTTATGTAAAAATAAGCTGACAAATTGGTAACGAAATACGTTGAAAGATAATGTACTAATTGAATACAATGTATTCTAGACTATAATTAATTGCATATCTATCTTAAGTACGAATACTTGAATATTTGTTTCATTCGTCAGAACCATAAAAATGAAATGCTTGAGGACTTTAATTTTAATGTCTAAAGTTCGTCGCAATAGCTTTCAATGCCCGGTGGCCGTGTTATCAGTGGGTCCTCAACGTCCACGTGGCTAGAAGCCAAGTGACCTTGGTCTTATATATGTTCCACTTGATCCTTTTAATTGCCGAGACTACATTTACTTCCTAAACTTAGAAATGAATAACTCTTCTCAAATAGCATCGCACGTCTCTTGAACCTAACGATCGCCTGCGGGTCGCCAACTGTTTCGGCGAACTTCACGAGTCTCATTTAATAGACGAAGCGCACTCAGGCCAAGGCACTGCTTTGTTTGACTTAAATTAGACATGGTCTCGGTTGGCCAGGTGAAATAAATACAACAATTAAATTAAAATCCGACTGGGGATTTTGTTTCCTCCTGAAACATAGCGCCATTTTTGTTGTGTTTCATACTTTACAAACAAACTGATTAAAAAAAATAATAATTTTGCAATACAATTTTTTGTACTGAATAACAAAATATTAAAAGACATTACTTTCTTTAACAATAGCACGACATGATAAAAGTGCCAAAAGATACACTAACATTAATTTTTCATACATTCTTTATCTTCCATGCACTGAACATATGGCACTCGTTATCCTGAAAAACATGCGTAATTTCGTTCAACCATGCAGAGCAACGTGACGTCAAAAGCCTTCTCGATCATCTACGATTGGATGATCACTTCCGCCGGCGAAAGCTGTCAACTGCTGCGCAGGGACAATATTTTAGAGGTTTTCATGGCGGCCCAGTTCTTGGGAGTAAAAGGTACTGTTCTCAAAACTTACGAGAAATCCGATTTGCGGAGTTTCGACACAATCTCGAAATTTGTTTGCACGTCATGCTCCTGCGAGCCGAAACTTTGCCGTGAAAATATACAGCGTCGCTTTCACCCAGTTAGTCATACTTGTATGCATATCGATGAGCACAGTAAATAAAATGCAAAAATGTAGCCCTCTGTAAAAACTTAGCACCGGGGTGTCTCAAGTTGAGCAAGAGTTGCGACCTTGTGCGCCGCCCAAACAAAACCACGGCAATTGTTGTTTGTTCAGAAACCTCGGCGCCTTTTATTTATTTTATTTCATTTCAACCGGCAAAGTCGCCGAGCATAACGTCAAACTCGAAAGACGCCGCGGCGGCTCGAACTTGGCTCGCAATTTCGAATTTGAATCGCCCGGCCCCGACAGAAAGACCATTGAATCTTAAGTTATCGAATCGCATTAAAATTGCACCTGCGCAGAGCTCGAGGAACAATGTTGGGCCTTTATCGACAACGACGAACTTTTCTCCGAAGATACGGCCTTTTTATTGTACCTGGAAGCGCGGAAGGTAGAAAATGCCGCTGTCATGGAGCTGATGGTGCCGAGGATCATGAAATTCTTTTTACTGCTCGTGGGAACGAAGGACTTCTTCGATTTGTCAGTCGAGGAATTGTGCCTTTTGTTAAAATCCAATTATATCTGCGTCAATAGGTGAATGTCGTACGAAAAATGCCGTATTATATGATCAAAACGTAGTATTCAATGATAACGACATTGGGGTCAAGATTTGCCTCAATGAAATCAATTTCCTTGTGAATATCTTGTTGACTAAAGGAATGTTGCGGTTGTTTATTCTTTATAACAAAAAGGAGCAATTAACGCTTTTATATAAGAACGCTATCGTTGAATTTATATTCTCCTTTAATTGATTTCATTTACTTCAGTTACGAACGCAGTTGAATTGTTCTCAGTAACTCCGTCGCTCTTTTATTGCAGCGAAATGGAAGTTCTCATGTCAGCAGTTAGGTGGCTAATGTACGATTGGGAAGATAGGAAAAAGTACATGATTCAAGTTCTCAAGTGTGTGAGATTCGGTTTGATTGCACCTTGGCAATTGGTTGACATTAAAAGAAACCCCGAGAACCCCGAATTCCTCGAGTTAATGTCTTATCCTGAAGTACAAAAAATGGTGGACGACGGCCTAGGGTAACGCTCTTTTTTCTTACTACTAAAAAGGTTTTTAGGCTTTGCGGTAATATCCAATTATTCGCGAGTATTAATTCTGTCGTTATTTCCTACACAATTTTAATATAGATACGTAATAATCAAGTATTGGTATGCAACGCAGACCGAAGATTATCATCATTGGATTGAACAGTTAGGATTAACGGAACCAAATAATCGACATTGGGCGGGCGAGGATAAGGTGATGGGATATTGAAATTTAATCATTTTATTATCGGAATTGAATAAGAGAATCGATCAAATTCGCTGCAAAGTTAAGAGTATTAAAATTAATTATTAATTACAGTGAATCAAAACGATAAATACGTATTAAGGTATTATTCTAATAAGAATTATCAACAAACTTTTTTATTAAAATAACTGATAGAATAAAGCAATGATTAATGGTTTTAACACGATCTTGTTACACGCGTAATAAACAGTTGTTCCGTTCATAACAATGCCAGTCTTCAGTCCTATTTTTTATTTACAACTTTAAGTTTTAATTAAACAGTGTATAAATTTTGCGTTAAAATATAAATTTGAAAGAATTTCATATTCTTTATAAAAAAGAAGAATGATTTTAAACTTGTATTTCTGTTTCTGTTTTCATGTTATCTTTCTTTTTAGAACTATGTTACGTATCGAGAATTTTTATCATATCTTGAGGAATATAGAGAAAAAACAGTTGCGGAATTAAAAGAACGAAAGTCAAAAGTGAAACCTGCTGTTATAAATTTACCTCCGAAAGACCAGTCACCGACATCTGCGGTACCTCAAACGAACTATCCGTCGAATTATATGAACACTGATACCGGCTCATACGGTAACTGAAATTTTCTGCAAAATTTTCTGCAAAAAAATTATTAGCAACTAAAAATAATTAAAAAGTTATGAAGTAAAAACATTTAATGATTTGCAATTAATTGATTACAATTTTTAAATAGATTTTCCTATTATTTTAGTTATTAATCTTAATTTTTTATATTGTTCTATATACTTTACTATCTTTGATTTGTTGGTCAAAGTATTATTCTATCATTGATACAAAGAACTAAACTATGATTGACGTTTGAATTTATTTATTTGTTATTATTTCTTTTATTTCCTATATCTTAATATAATAGCAAGTCTTTTTTCTCAGACCAGGGTGACACAATAGCGAATAATCGTCGAGCACCGAAAAACACTGTGAACGGAATTGTACATCAATCATTCAATCCACCGGCTGACATCTCCTCTCCAGAAATGTTGAGGCAGTATCTGACTAATTTCGATCGAAACAAAGGGGTGAGTAGGTCACCCAATTACCCGCAATGTAATACCAATTCAAAATCATACCGGCTAAAAAATTGATTGACCGTTACTTTTACGCGGCGTGATATAAATTTTGATACTTGTTTATATTACCATTATTATATTTTATACATATTTATTCGTAATTAAACGAATTACAAATACCCGAAAAACTTTTGAATCATTGACTCCGAATCGCGTTCGCTTCAAGAATAGCGTATAAATATAATATCGAGCGGTAACGAAAGTGGTAAGATTTGTTGAGAAATCTGATTGGGAGAGCATCAAAAGTGAGAATGTGTTTTTCTTTACAACCACCGGTAAGTCAATATCTTTTTCGATTTGGCGCACATCCAAGTCGGAGCAAAACTAAACGTACTTTTTTTCCAGGAATAATACAGCAATTTCATGAAAACGCACTGCTATCTTGGGGTAAGCGGCGTGTCTGTAAGTGATCCAATTCAATTTCTCCTAAGGTCAGAGTTTATGTTGCTTATGGGCATGCACTCGCGTAATTCAACTATTCTGTCAGTGATTACAAAGTTGATAGGTTTCGATGCACTTACAGCGCATAAGCTCTTACCATTAGATCACACTGCTAATTAGTTGACGTAATAAACAAAAACTTGATATTTACCTTGCTTGTTGATTAACATCATTTGCTTAAAACTTTTTCTATTTAAGTTCACCTCGTCGCTTTAAAAAGCTCTCTAAACTCGAGAAACAGAAAACGTTATTCTGTAAATTGAATGCTGTTCCTTAAGTTATTTCCTTTTACATTTAGATAAGATACAATGAATCAACTTATAAGATCGTATGTGTATGATTTTTCAATGAAATATAAAGTTTAATAATTATTTTATTTAATTTCGTGTAATTTCAACATTGTACTCAAGAAGTTATGTCAAATAAAATGTCTAACATGCAGTGAGTTTTCAGTCAATAGTTGTACTTCATAAAATCACATTCACTGCGAAAAAAAGTATCTGGTTTTGGAACGTCTTTCTTACGTAATACATAAAAAAATGTTTTAAAACGAAACAGTGTTTTTTGGTATACATATTTAAGTTTTTGTTTTATAAATTTCGCAAATCATTGACATTTGACTGACAACCACTGACAGTACTATTAATCATTAATTTATTCTTACTTACATACAACGTTTGTAATTTTTAGATAAATATTAAACACAAAAAATTATTTTCTGTATATATTGGCTTGTGACACATTAAATCTCAAGTGGATGATAAATGTATGTATTTCTGACTTTTTCGATTGTCTGTTTAGGTCAGTCGTGGTGCAAGCGATGGCAAGTCAGCGACTTTCGATAAGAGAATGAGCGCTGGAGGAGAACCTTCGAATAAAGTGCGCGTTGCAAATCAAGTCAACAGGAACTTGCCGAAAATGGGTCATCGTGGAGAACATAGCAAAGTGAGTAGACAAACGAGGAACTATATTAAACTGACTGTATTCATTTTCTTATTTCCTTCACTTTATTGAGAAAATCATACTGAAATTATTTGAACGCATATTATTACATGCAGAATTTCATACAATACACTGTCTGCGATACTATATTGTAACCAACATCAACTAATAGCATCACTGCACATAGAGGACAATTTATTTGAATGAAATAATATTTATGTTTCTGTACAAACTTATTCTATACAAATATTTATTAGATTTAAATGAATTTTTAATTGCTTGAAAGTTCGTTTAATAATGACAAATAAATATTCATTTAAAATTTATAAAAATGTTACTTTTTATCAAATAAATTATTATGTCCATATATGAATATTTAATTCAAATACGATTATTAAACTCATATAAAGTGTTACTATAATGTAGATTTCTCTATTTCTATTAATAAGCACGTTGGAAATTTCACAGTCTGTGTGGTACAATATAATTTTCTCGGTTGTTAGATAAACCCTATGATAGCGCAGGAGACCAGTCGAAATCAGCAACAGCAGAGTGCCATAATGAAAAAAAAACCTCAAAAAACTGTACAAAAACGGCAAAGTGCGTGCAGCACCGTTACGCCAAAATCAGACGATGAGGCGGCCACAGTCATACAAGCTTTTTATCGAGGATACAAAGTACGACGGCAATGTTACGAAGTAAGAATGCAAGAATCAATAGTGACTGAGGAAAGGACGGAGTGTGGCATTGTTGTTGGCAATGGCACGTTTCTGTTTCAGATCAAAAGAACGTCGTCCGAGGAAAAGCGAAATACAAAAAAAGTCGCCGAACTTCTTGCAATTCCCGATACAGCGAACGCTGATGACTGCAAAAAATGCGTCGGAATGAAAGCAAACGATTCGGCTGCGAATGATGCATTGCAGGAAAGCCGCAACGAGTGTTCAAAGGTAACAAGTAGGCCGCAAAGAACGATAATTATTGCATGGCGCTTTGGCCAAAAGTGATAACGATTATATTGCGGTTTAGGTAGATATTGATGTTACAAGTTTCGCATTAAAACAGGAAGAACTATAATTGATGAATTATTGTTTTTTCTATCTGTCTAACAATATTTTGTCAATTAAATTAATGTATATAAATATTTAAAACAGTTAAATTTCGATAAAAATCTCAAATTATAACATGCTTTTTTTTAATCTCTAAGTCTATAGCTTGTAAAAATTTCTTGTTTTGCTTTCATTACGTTAATGAAATTGCGTACACATCGATTTTAGAAAATCCTCATTTAATATTACTTGCACATTTCAGAACAATGCAGATGCAATGATAAACGACTGTCTGGTGAATTCGATAAATTACAAGACAAAAGATAAAATTGAAACCATCAAATATCCCGCGTTTGACAATAATGATGTATCGATTTCCGCATCTCCTTCAGAGAACACCGATAACAGCGATCAGCAACTACCGAATGTTGAAGAAAAGTCAACCGTCGAACTACAAACTCACGAAACGTTGTATCAAAATTCCATGTACAAAAACATCATTAGAAGTGGCAAAAACAGAACGAATACAAATAAATCAAGAAACTTTGCGATGCACTGTCAACTATCGAAAAAAAAGTAAATTGCAAAACTTATACATATAATTATTTGATAACAATATTATATCCACCAATTAACTAAAACGTTAGTTGTTTGTCTCATGTCTTTTTTACATGTATATATCGATGTGTCATTCTTTTTTTCATTTTCGCAAAAAAGAAATTCTTTGTCATGTTTTTTTTTTTTTTTCGTTTCAATAATATTGAGAATATTAAAATTTATTTCAATGAATAACTGAAGTGAACGTTATTTATTAATTTCAAGAATTCAGAGATTGGAAACTATCTTTCAAGCCAATGAGTACGCATACTTTATAGAAGCCTCGTTGTATTTTCCCGATACGGAAGCTATACTCGTGTTTGGTGGGATTGATCCTTATGCAAATTATGGCGGCACTGGTAATACCGGCAAAGATATTTATAGATACGTTCCTAGCAATAATACGTGGGAATTCGTTGGAGAAATACCAGAACCGAGGCATCATCATTCTGCAGCTTTTTTGAAAGGACGCGTCTATTTAGCGGGTAACTTTTTATAGCACCCTCAAGCGATCGATCAATCAAATGTCAATTATTACAAGTTACGCGGAGCTGACATTTTTCATTAATTAAAACTTTATTCGTCGATTGATTCTGAAATTGTCACGTAAATGATTTAGAATTAGAATTCATCTTTACCTTTCAAAAGGAAATTGCAGCTAATGAAATTAAGCTACAAGAACTGTATTATACTAGGAATAGGAAATTCATTAATGGTTCTATAGTTGTTATTTGACAAAGATTAATAAAAATTAAATTAAAAAGGTTGTCAGATACACGAATTATGCATCAGCTTCTTAATACTTTAATAAAGATTTTGATTGATATATCTTGAAAGTTCAAAAACCGGTGACTTGATGTAAAAACTTTTTCTATTTCTTATTATTTCTTTTATTTATTTATTTGTTTTTCAATTTTTACTTTCCCGGATAAATTTAATTTCTATATTTTGATCTTCTTCCGTGTTCAATATCTGATCATTATTTTGTTTAACAAATATTATAAGAGGAAATCAATTTTTAAAATGGGGCAATGGTAATTGTAAGAACGTATTCTATCAAAGCGTTCTTTTTGTTAGGAGGAGTAGATCCAAGAAATACAGAAAATCAACGTAAAAGTAACGCAGTAGCCACTGTTTGGAGTTTAGATCCCACTACAAGAATTTGGTACGAAGAACCAAAAATGTGTGTGCCTAGAAGAAACTTCGGCCTAATTGTTAGCGATGGTAAATTGTACGCCTTTGGAGGTCAAGATCATAACGGCGTGTAAGAATATTTAAATACTTATTTACATTAATTAAATTTATATATATATATTTAAATAAATGAAGGCAATTTTTGTATGTAACAAACCATGTTAAAGAAAATTATATTGGGTAGTTTATGTAATGTTTCTTGAATCAATTTTATTTTCAGGATATTGAAGACTGCAGAAACTTATGACCCGATCGAATGTAACTGGAAAGAGATACATTCTATGAGTATGCCACGCATGGGGCATGCCGTTGTAAAATATGGAAATTTAATTTGGATCGTTGGAGGAATAAAAAACTCGAAAAAGGGATCGCTTTTAAAAGAAGTTGAATGTTATGACCCAGTGAAAAACTTGTACGTTTGCAAATACGTGCTTAACTTAACTTAAGATAAGAATATATGACTTTAATTTGACATATACGAAATGTCTATTTTATTTTGAATTAATAAATCACTTCAATTTAATGTTTAATTATTGGAAAAGTAGACTTCATTGTCCTTGCGTTTGCTTATTTAAAAGCTTACATTGTATTATTTCTGCAAAACTTTAAAAGAATACTGCTATTACTAATATTTTTCCATTCATTTACAATGTATAATTTTAGATGGTTAAAAAACACGTCTCTTCCCGAAGCTCGGGCTTATGCATCAATGTACGTTATATCAGACGATATGTACATTATTGGCGGAGCTGGAAAAATTCGAAATGAAACGCAAAGCATGTCTAGTATTGATATTTGGGATTCAAATGCTCGTACATGGAAATATGAGACTGAAATGTCTATTGCAAGATACGGGCATTCAACAGCATCTATTGGTAAGACTAAATATTGCTAAATTGATGAAGCGAAATTGAAAGTATTTCAATTGACATACTGAATAAATACTTAAAAATCGATATTAATAATAAAGACAAAATTAGATAGAAATGATTTATTTAGGTAACAGTTTATTCATTATTGGAGGTGTTATGACAACTCAAATGGAAACATTAAATGTTGTTGAATGTTATTCATGTGAAAGAAAAAAGTGGATGAAAAATATTTGTTCGCTACCATATTCAATTTCATCACATAGTGCAGTATCATTACCTCCAGCTAAATCGTTCATACCATCTTAATATTGTAAATATTATAAGTAAGTATAATATATTCCAATCAACAATAAACACTAGTTAATTGTTACACAGGGTGTCCACTAGATTTGGAGAAAAAAGAATAAAGTATAATTCAAATATAGGGTAAGTTTCGGACCATTCCATCCAAATTTTTCACTGTAAAAACGTGATAAGGTTCGGATGATTCCATTAATATTCATTAAAAATTTTGAAAATCATATAAAAATTAAACATACCAAAAACCGAAAGCCTCCCGCATTATAAAAAAAAGTATGACAATGGCCATTTCTTTTATATCAAATTTTTTTTATATTATATATCCCGCTTATCTCGCTTTTCCCGCCGAGTGGACACCCTGTTAATGATAAAAAATTTGAACGCAAAAATGATTAACATTTTAAAAATAATGTATACGTAACAATCAAAACGCATTATGATAATTTAAATTACCAAATTTTATTCAAATAATACCTATCTTCATATACACTTTTCACACTTATTTTAAATTTAAAAATAATTGTAAACGTAAACGCATAAAGTCAATAATTAATCTAATCCTTCTCGTTTTTCTTTCACAGCTTCCTAAAAAACACAAATATACGTTAATAAAGTGAATTCTTGTATAAAATTGTAAAGTATATGTAGATTTTTTCCTTGATTAACAGCATTAATTAACTTTTGCAAAAACTTTTAAACACTTATTATAAAACAGATTTTTCTTTCAAAAAGTTCTCATTTAAAATGAATATATTAGCAATAATACACTGTATTACCCTGAAACGTTCTTCAAACAATGACAGTTCTGAAATAAGATCAGTTATAGCATTTTCAAAAGCTACATGTGGACTGTATTCAGATTTTGTTTGTATCCTGATGACAAATTTATGTTCCAATGGATGTGGCACTTTATAACCAGCAAACAGCACATTAGGATCCTTTAGCAATTGACTAAAAAAATTTTAATGTATCTTACATCCTTTAAATTGAAACCTACATTGAATAATCAAATATTTTATAGGAGTAGCAAACTAATTATTGTCACTTACTTGCGAATCATGTTTCCAAGTGTATGATCTTCTTTATTGATTGTAAAAATAGCAGCATTTGGTACTTTTGTATCTTGTTCTTTAATAATTCTGTTAACAAATTGTAAGAATAAATTAATAATTGAATAACATTTGAATTATAATATAATATTTTGAGGTTATATTGTTATTACTCACTTTTTCTCTCCTTCATACAAAATGAAGGATTCAAATTTTGGTGGAGCATTCATTTTAAAGATCAAAAACAATTTTCCACTGAAACTTGTCTATTCAATTTATGTAACTTTAAAAACCAATTGTATGTATTACACTTCAATGTTTGTTTTCAGTATATGTGGTCCCTTCAAAACAATTTGAAGTCTAGTCCAACTTGTGGCGCTCTCTGTAATCATTTTGTAGAATTATTAATATCAGTTTCGTCTCTTATGATAAAAGCTAGATAATTTAAAAAGGAAGTTCATTTTATGAATAAAAAATTTTGAGAACATTTATTAACCATTGAATAACTTAAATTACATTTTATATCACACTTTTTTTCTTATATTTTATTTTAGAGCTTCCATCAGTCTCTTTGTTCGACAGTTTTTTCTTGGCAACTGAAATATTATTATTAATTTTTGCACAAAAAACTATAGCTTGAGCCCAGCCAGCTAATGGGCCCCATAATTCTTGAAGATAATGACTGATTTCTTGATGAATTTTAGGAGTCACTGTTTTTTGAGATTTTAAATGTGGAGTATAATTTGCACAAGCAACTTGAAAAATATGAGTGTCTACAGGTATGGCATCCAAATGACCTAACGACATCAAACAAATACAATCTGCTACTTTAGGTCCAATGCCGGTAAGAGTCATTAATTGATCTTTTGCTTCCTTGTATGATGTATTGTTGTTCTTATGCAATGACAGTAACCATTGCCTGCCACCCAAATTCACCAAACTTTTTGCACTGTTAACAATATATTTTGCTCTATAGCCAAATCCTTCTTTTCTCAATGTAGATTCAACGTCTGATCCAGTCAATGCTTCAATTGTTGGAAAATCATAGTATACTTTAGAGTCAACGCAGCAAATTTTTTCACCAAAAAAGCGGCATAATTTTTCTACCATTCCAGATATCCTAAAATAAACAAATATTTATGTTCTTGATGTCTGTTCAATTGATCAAATATTTATTTTATACTACATTATAATTATAACATTTTAATTAAGTTGATAAATCACCTTGTAATATTGTTGTTGGAACTACAAATAAAAGAAAAAAGATTTTCTACTTCATCCTGATCTAAAATCCTAACTCCGACAGTTGTATTATATGTTCTTGAAAAGTGACTGTCAACTTCAATCCATTTTTGTAAATTCTTTTGTAAAGAAATGTCAAGGCGAAAGTACTTTGATAAAATTGAATCAAAATCTTTGCTTTTGTCAACTGGTGCATGGACTGTGTAACAAACGTGATCTTCTGTTTGAGATAAAGTCCAAACATTGCCAGAAAATACACCTCTGTAAGTGTTGTCAGTTAAAGCTGTCCATCTAAAAAAATAATTGTGTTATATTTTATTAGAAAATATAATGATTAATATATTTTTATCAGTAGAATATTAATTTTTTTAATTTCTTTTTTTACCTAAAACTTTGTCCTCCATTTAATGTGATTCCTAAATCTAACTCTGATCGTGGACAAGGAATCCGGCCAGATATAACTTTATCCATAATTTTATAAGATACAAATTTAAAAATGTGCATGTACAGTCATTTAAACGATGTCACACAGTTGTGTTTCAAGTTCAATTACAATTAAAATATATCACTTTATATACAATGGCACTGTTTTTGTAAAATATGAACGACTTCTTATCTTTTTAAATGTTTGAATTATTACTGATAAGTATTAAACAGTTCAGCTGATGTGAGGTTATATTTTTTATATACTTGTTATTGTTGTCATTGACGAGTAGGTTGTTTATAAACTTTCACATGTGTTCGTTTTCCCTATTACTTTCGGAAATAATCTTCTCTGACGGTGATCTCTTATCCTCTTAATGAAAAAGTAAAGCATAGACAAAATTTAATGGAGTCATCACCCCGTATTTATTCAGGGAAATATACCCTAGGGTCTGTCTTTTTCTTGCTCAGTATTTCATTATAACTTAGAAAGAAAAATATTTTCCAATGTACAATTGTATAAAGAGAGACAAAACTGGCCGCTGTTACTTTCATTGACAGTGAAAGAGAGGTTGTGAGGGACAGAGACGCAAAAGCTGAGCGCCCGGCTTTAGTAGGGACTTTGGGAACGTGGAACATCAAGTGGCCAACTTTAGATGGAGGCCCCGGGCTCATTTCTGGCATCACTGGTCTGTATGTCAATGTGTCAAAACAATAACCTCAAAAGTAATCGATCATTTCTGTAAATGATGTAAATATTTATTAGCGAGTATAACAATTTTTTTTAAATTATGTCTCTAACAGTTTGACACTATAAGCAATAACAATTTGATAGTTTTAAGATAAAGTAAAATAAAATTGATAAAATGGATTTTATATTTATGATACAAAAAATGTTTTTATCATTTACTGATGTACAAAAAATACGAGTAAGTTAATTTTACTTATTTTTAATTTTTAATTATTAATTAATAATTATAAATTAATTAAACATAAAAATTATTGTGTTAATTATACTTGTTTTACTAGGATTTTATGATCATCAATAGAGACAAAATACTTCTAGGAACAGAAATTCAGATATCTATTTTAAAACACACTATAAAC
>JABFOV010001871.1:0-22573 GCA_022817685.1 Aradophagus sp. ZL-2020 | reverse complement strand
CACAACAGACGGAGAAGCCACACCGGGCAACGAGCACGAAGGGCACCACAAACCACGCGCACGCGAGGGGGGGGGGCGGAGGGGGGGGGGGGGGGGGGGGGGGTGCGGAGGGGGGGGGGGGGGGGGGGGGAGCGGGGGGGGGGGGGGGGGGGGGGGGGGGGGGGGGGGGGGGGGGGGGGGGGGGGGGGGGGGGGGGGGGGCGCCGAGCGACCTTTCCACCACTACACTGCTTCGAGATGCGTTCTTCCCTCACTTCACTTAAATATCATTTCATCCTTTGCGAGGCGAAGCTACTCGCTAACACGTTCGAGTCGAAATCGGGCGAGTTCGATCGATTCCGTAGTGGTTCGGCTTTCAGGAACGTATCGCGCTAGCACGCAAGTCGTCGCTATCTGTGAACAAAAGAAGGATGCAGCGACTAAGAAGGTTGCGAGGAATAAACAATGACAGCAAGACATGCAACGCGGTGTCGCTTGGTCACCGAAATGTCCATTTTGCAGATTTATCGTCCAACATTTATCTCCGATTTCATTCAAAAAAGCCGCCACTTAGGAATGAAGACGTTTTGCCGCAGACAAGCTTAAGTTAAAGATAAAGAATAAAATATCTACGAAACTTCTCTTTGTCCATTCACGAGAGTAGGGTTATTGGACAGGTAAAATAGTGACTCATTCATGTTTCCGAGAAGCGACGTTCATGTTTCGAAGGGACTTGTACGAAAAAATGGTGGAATTGGAAACGCAAGAGTTTTAATGCGAGGGTAAAAAATTGAACTGGTATCGATAAATCTTTGTTCGTGGTAGGTAAGTCGTTGGGTTTGCAAAGTACTGAATTATCGAAACAGATTGAATCCGTTAAGCGTTAAGAGATGAAATGTAATAAAAAGCGGCGTCAATACAAAAACCTATGACTCTTTTAGTTATAAGTTAAATTAATAAAGTTAAATTAAATGTGTCAAGTTTCATAAATTGATAAAAAAATAAAAGAAAGGTCCTACCTTGACAAGTCATTTGCTACATAAAAGATCAATTTAAAAGTTGTTTGTTTTTTGAGTTTCAAGTCACGCGGTTGAGTTTTAAGTCGCTGAGTTAATTAAGTTAGTAAGTAGGATGAAAAGGAATTATGTCATTGGTCTAAAGAAACATTATATGACGGCAGCAGCATTTTTTAGTAATGTATCGACGGTTTTTGACGCAAGAACTTAAGACAAGAAATGTCCGAAATTCTAATTTCGATCGTAATTTGAGTTGTAATTCAGCTAGTTGAATGGGATCTCGAATACGCTTCTCGGTCCGAGCGCAATGAATCTTTTGTGGTGGACCAAACATACGCAGTTTCGGAAAGTGGTTGTGTGGGTTACCGGCAAGCGGTGTATGTCGATGGGCATCAATTTGTTTAAGGTAGTGGCGGGCTAGGATCTAGAAGATCGATGGCTCGGTGCTCAAGTTGTTTGTGTGCCTCAAGGTCATGTGAAGATTGACTGGATTTGTAATTGAAGACGAAAAATGTCTCGGAGGATTTCGGGAAAGTTATAACGAACGGGATTCCAGATGGTCTATTAAGATTGAAGAATACAAATTGCTTCAATCATTTTGATGTCAAATTTTAATGTTTCGAACTGACTAAAATGTCTTCGTCGGTATTGTTGCAGCTGCGAATAAAAACAATATAAATTAGGTTGAATTTAAATGGAAGTACGTTTTCAAAGAAACTGCATATAAAATACTGATGGAAGGACATTGCAGTTTGTGGTGTGACGAATTTATAGTTACGAAGTCACCATGATTTATTTTATTCGCGGTCATCAAACTATCTTTCATGTTTGCCATTTTGTTCCTTTCCCCATAATTGTTCCTTTCCAAGGGATGTGACGAAAATAATTCCTTTAATGATTTTCGTCACATCCCTTTTGCAAAGCAATACACCACCGCTCGGGGTTTCTAACGTCTTCGCCCAACTCGCTCTATTCTGCTCCTTAGTTTGAGTCCTCGTATGTCTGCCTTCAAATAAGATATACGTCACTCGAAGAACACTTAATAAAAAGAAACAAATGTCCTTACATTTTTGAAAATATTAGCTACAGTCTAGAAAAATGTGAACAAGTTTTGACACTTGTAAGTCATTTCTTTGTTCTTTATTTACTTGCTACTGTATTAAAACGAAAAATATGTTTCTGGAATACCAATAGTAAGCTAAGAATATATTACTCATGTAATAGTAATGAATAAACAATATATTATCAGTATCATTTTAGGACATCTACAGTGTATTATCAATCGGCGGATTTAAGAAAGAAAAACACGTTTCAAAATAATTGACAAAACGGTGACCATATTTTTAAAATTTTATATTATTCTTTCGAAAATGTTACAAAGTTGGAACGTCTAATTTTTTTCTCGTGTTCAAGATGCAAAATAACAAATTTGTTTAAAACTATGACAGTTTTTATTGTTTAAAACAAAAACAATTTGTTTTAAACTAATGTGATATATTTATTTGCCGTAAGCTACTATTTGGCACACGACTGGATTGAAAAAGTTCTACAGTTACCGCGAATGGTAATACAGGCCACCTTTGGCTCCAAGTAAACCACATTAAGACAGGAATCTGACGCGAGGCTTGGTTGTTAACGTATTTTGTATAGTATCAGGCGTTACCCGGGCATGTCTCATGTTGGTAGGTAAAATTGAAATTTATATCGCGACGGAAATTTTTCAGCCGTAAATTCAAATTTGGTTGTCTACGATGGTGAACCTTTTTTCACACCGATATGTAACGCGTTTAAAACCATGACAATTTTTTATTTTACTTCAACACTTCATTGGATGTTGTAAGCGTTTATTTCAAACAATTTTTCAACGCGACACAACGAAATGTAGCTTTTTACATTTAGTTTTCGTCATAAAGTAATTTATATTATTTATTTTTGTGTTCTGTTGTTAATTAAAGTCACTGCAGTTATACTTTTTTTGCTTTCTACAATATAAATATCGTTTCAATTGAAAACAGTTGCCAATATTTTTAAAGCTTTAAAAAATCATTTTTAAAAGGGAATGTTAATTCCAACATGCATGAAATTTCTAATTGTATTAAAAAAATTTGATGTTTTTTTCACATATTTATGAATTTTTTTAAGAGTTCAAAATAATTAAGTGCCACAGATTCTCTGTCATTTAGGGACTTTTCTAAAAATGTACGATTATCTGTTATGTGATAATGATGTCAGACAATTAATGCAGCGCTATAAACACTGCACACAAAAACAAACAGAAATCTTCAAATTGACTAACTCACTGGTGAAATAAGCTAATTAATTTCACGCTTTTAAAATGAACTGATTTTTTATACAACAATTTGGTAAAAAGAAGCGATGTGTAAAGACCGATTGACACAATACTGAAATAAGCCAATGTTAGAGGGGATACGTGTGGGCTTTGAGATAAAATTGCTCAAGTTTGCTTTTAATTCGAGGAACGTAGTCGTGTCCTGAGTAACTTGCTTACGATTACATAGCATAAAATAAGAATTTTGAGAGATCGTTGCTATAAGATTTCACACCGTCCTGCAAGGTATAAAATATAGGTTCGTGTATCGCGTCACAGATAACTTTATCTGCAAACAGCACGGCGTCGAGAAAAAGTTCAAGCGAGCTCTTATCAAGATTAAGCTTTTTAAAATTTTAAACAATTTACTTTATAACCAACAACTGATATTGTGTTTTCATCAAAGCATTATTATCAAACGTCGATAATAGTGATAACTCTTTTGTTAAAAGCTACGTGATCATGTGATGATACTTTTAAAAAAAGGAAACCACATTATCACAGGAATGATAAGTAAGTCAATTAAATTTGTATCAAAAGATTATTAAAAATTATTCCATACTTTTTTTTTTTTGATATAAAAATGTATGATTAGAAAATAAAATAATTAATTATACTTAAAAATTATGCATGTTGGTAAATAATAATAATTAATAATTAATAATTTATGAATATTGAATACATTTTTATATAATTTTTAACAAGTATGTCCAATATTGCATAAAATATTTTACCATCCATTATTATCATACTTGATGTCAATGAATAAATAAACAATTCGACATTATAGTTTATGATTTGTGCATTAGAAAATACGTCACGAACTGTTCATAATATGATTTATCAAGATTTAATATGTGGGTCAATGAGCTTGGAGCTTTCAAAGTGAAATATAGTATAATTTTGAATTACAATTTAACTTTTCATGTATACATACCTCAATTGAAGTAAGTAGATTTACTATTATAAAATCAAGCGATATTATATTTTTCCTAAAGAAATAATAATAATAAATCAAAAACTAAACAAAGACATAAGGTTTTGTCGTACTGTAGTGAAATAGAAAGAAATCCTCCAAACAAAAAAAAAAGAATTATGTTTGATACAAATTATGTTTTCAAACATTCTTCATAAATTAAAAATAAAATTTCATCATCAAAAATTTCAACTTGTTAAGTAAATACGGAATAAGGTTTCATATAAAAAACACTGTTATTTGGACTTTTAAACTTACATTTATTTAAACAAATCAATATTGACCTCGTATTAAGGATTGTATTTTATTTCACAAATCGTTTCACAATAAATGCGTCTCCCTATAAAGACGGATATTTCTGCATTATGCTATGCCACTTTTTTCTTATTTTCCATACGTCAGATCACAATTTCATTAATCGTTCGGGAAAGACAGGGGGGCGGAAAAAGGGTAGATTTGGAGTTAGGGGGTTGTTATTTGGACATCTTTTACATCTAGTAATCACAATGATAATAACAAAATACAATAAATACAATTGTAATGATAATAATAGCAACAAAAATGGTCAATAAAAATATTGACTATAACTAAACAAATAGCTAATCATCATGGTCATTAAATAAAAGTAACAAAACAACGATTTTTGCAGTAACAAATAATTCTATTGCATTTGATTAATACATTTGTTTTGTTTTTTTTTTTCCTTTTCTCCAATAATTTACGTCTAAACACTGTCATAGGTTTACGTACCTATATAAATTATCTCATTCGGCCAATTATTAGTCACTTTATTATACAGGAAAGTCGCTAATTTAATTTCACAAAGTGACAACCCTAAATGATTTTTATCGCTGAATGAAGACAGGCGCAAGCTTACAATTATTACACGTCGCTCAAATTACAATGATGAGAATTCGATTACTATAATTTCTTTAATTCTGCTTGTTTGACTTCGAAAGATCTCTTGTTACACTAATGGCAGTACAAATATAATGTACTGTGTAGCATTATAATGTCATGTCTGAGTACAACGAAAACTTGAACAATCGATACGTGTCAAATGATAATTATAAAAATGGAAATGGCTTCAATGACGTTATCAAAAGTCAAAAGTCCCAACAAAGAAAACCCAAAACAATGAGCGTCTTTGCTGTATGAAAAAGTGAGCTTGAGTTTCGTTTGACTTCCGTCGTTTTACTCTTTATACACAACCATTTCCAGGTTATATAAATGTATGAACGAATAATTTTTCGCGTTGATGTAATAATCGTTGATCCTAAATTACTTGAAGGAAATGATCGATCAATAAGACGAAAAGAGTAACGATGGAATGTTATACGCGATTTTACTTTAAAGTTAGATTCATTTCTTTACAGAAAATTCTCTCCTGCCATCCTTTAAATTTTAAATTACATTAATTCGCAAACACTTAGCCAGTGGGGTCACCGAAAGATTCGGGACAGGAGAAAAGAAAATACTCGTCCGTTTGTCGTGTCTCGACGAACTTTACAAAAGACCCCCGATTCGCTATATGGAAACGCTGGCATCGAAGTCGTCGCTTGGAATCAATACGGTTCGAATACATTGTGGAAAATGCTAATGATGTTCCGGACAAATCCGAAACAAAGTCAAAATACACTTACACATACATGTGTACATTGGATTTTGAAAGCTCAGGGATCGTTGGAGGACCTTCGACGCGCGCTCTCTTTTGTTCGATCAATTATAAATAACACATAAAAAATTGCACCGTGATCGAGTAATCGAAAATATAGCTCGCGATGTGAGCTCACGAAAAAGTATTATGATCGACTACCTATTAATTTCGGGTTTGCACAAAGATATGCGTTCTTCACATTAACAGGGCAATTTATAACATTATTATTAATTTTTTTTCTAGCCTTTCGCTTAACGCGTTTGTCGTGGCTCGGCAAACGAGAAAGCTAAGGCTTTTGCGCGATCGGCTTCGTCCGAAACGATCTGTGGAAGGAACGCAAACTTAATTCGACGCACGTGTTCAATAATCAACGAGAAAAATATCACATTTAATATTAGTCGTGGACGGGATGTACAAAAATCCGTCGCGCGACCGCTTGTCCGAGATCACCTCTAGAAAAGAATGCCGAAAAATGTTGAATTTCTGCGACGAAAAGAAATGCATGGATGACAACGCGACTTTAATTTAATTTTGCAGCGACGCCAAACCAGTTAGTTTCCAGGACATTTGTGGTGAAGAATCAAGTAATTCAAAAGTAAAATTTCTTTGCAAAGTTTTCCACGAACCAACAAGATTGACGTTGTTGCTTGTTCAATTTTTGCTGTCAGTCATAATCGCGACAATGTCGACCGTATCTAACTGAATGAGTTAGATATGCACAACATGTGCAGTGTCTCTTAATTCCAAAATTTCAAATATGTAATAACTAGTTCAATATTTAGGTATTCTATGCGATTAAAGAAAAAAGCTAATATGTGAAATCAGGAATTAAGCGGTTCATGTATAAAATATGAACTTGTTTGGTGAACGAAGAATAACAGCTTCTCCGATAGATCATGTGATTTGCATCTGTAAGATAGCACTATTACGCCTCGATAACTGTTGGTTAATGTTGATAGAGCATTGAACATCACATAATACAATATTGTTCATACAGCTGAAGTGCGCCACCTGACGGCCGATGTCGGAAGACACTCGTTACGCCGCGAGGCGACGCACACATCCCTGATCAGCAACTTATTAAAAAGGTTCAGGTTTACGTAAATATTTACAAGCGACGATCCCTCGACACTAAATTTTGATCGGTTGGTTGAATTTTCATTTGCTGCTTTCGTTTACCACCACTTGAATGTCACTTGTAAAATCGTAAAATGCAATTTCAAGTCGAGACAGTGCGTTCACCTCGTGCCACTTACACGTCCATGTCTGACGTTGACATATTTGATTTCCATGTCACCGTTCTCAGTCATGTCTATTCCAATAGGACAAAATAATCACCAAACGAAATCGATTAATGGACCGTAAATCGCTCGTGTTAGAAATGGGACCACAAGCCACTGTGACTTCCAGTATGATACAAAATAGCATTTATGACGAAGTAACTTCCATTAATGTTTATATGAGTGTATAATATATGTATTCCTTCCATATTTTTCTTTATATTTAATCAACATACGATGATGTAATTATTTCTTGTGCAATCTTAATAAAAAAGATCTTACGATTCCTGAAACGTATACTTTCAACATGAACAGAAAACGTTGTTGAATTAAACGTATCAAAGTATGAAAAAACATTCCGAAGACAAATTTGGACTAACGAGTAAGAGTATTAAAGTATGTTTAAAGCTAATGTCTTGCGACTATGATTTGATGAGTCGCATCTAAGCAAGAAAACCGTGGAATGAAAACTTGTAACATAAGTACGATGTAAACCTAAAATACTGACCGACGATAATATCGAATCCCCAAATCTGGGTAATCTTCGTTGCGAAGAAGGATTTGGTTTATTCTTATTACCTCCTTAGAGCGACTAATCAAATTTAAATCTAGATTATATTGCACACGCCGGCACAAGGGCTACAGTCCTTCAGCGAATGAGGCGTAGACGACCAATAGAAGAAATCTGTGAGGTCGATTTTTGAACTATGTCTCAAGAGACCTGGCTAGATTCCTCAAGTAATTCTCTATAAACACGTTTTGTCACAAAATTCGACCTAATCAGTCAATCATTATGTGTTATTATAACGAAGTACGTTCTTACACATGCCATTTCATTTTTCTATTACGTTCCCGTATCATTTAGTTAAGAAAATGATAGAAATGACACGTGATCATGATCGATTTATGCAAACCGTCTAAGAAATCTTATTTTGGCAGATTCATTTCAAATGTTTTGAAAGTAACTTGCCAAATGATTTCCGTCAGATTGCTAGCCAGGCTCGAAACTCCACGTAAATATTAATTATAATAATTCATACATTAACTATCTCGAACATTCCACGAATTCGAGTTCTGAGCAGCAGTTTTTTTTTATCATTATAATAAGGTATTCGTCCACATAATCATATTAGGGTATATAATTGTATACGTGTCATGCGGACCACCTAATCATGACCATCCCACTCTACTATCCTTACATCCTAAGCACGTACGTACTTGAGACACTGTAATTTATATATCATCATTACACGTCAATAATAATCCGTTTGTTTTCATAATAAAGTCTCAGTTGCGATTGTGCCCTCTTTCGAGCCGCCCCTGTTCTCGCGCACAATTAACATGAGTTTTGCTATCACCTTGAAAATCAATTAATTACTCACTTTTGTTTGTGTCAGCAGAATTCACTACAGCGCTGCTTTAAGCGATCGCGTCATCAAATTGTACAAGAAAAAACATTCGCTCATATGTGTCTCATAGGCCAGGACGACTTTCTGTCCTTTCATCATCAAAGTGCTATGGTGTTGTTCTGCGGGTATCATGAACACTGCAAGTAAGCGTACCGCGCTTCCATTGTACAAAGATGTAACATATTACAAGACAAAGATGTGATATAATTATGCTCTCTTATATTGATAATACCTTGATTCTTCCTAGAAACACGTTACTACACAGATGTTCATTGTTCCCTCCAGCTATACAGTCGTTACATATTGACGCATTTCTGAACTGTCTAGGTCGTTTTCTTGCCAGGGGTCGTATTTCTGAACTTCTTCACTTTTAGCTCTATGGGGACCTTTGGATGATTTTCGCAGTCCCCTAAACCTGGACACGTCCTCACTTAAGGAACGCTTGGTAGCGTCCATCATGGGTACTTCGAGCAGGGCTTTTGATCGCAAAAGCTGTGGTCTTTGTCGACTCTTGGGCTCCTCACTGGCTGCGCGAGTCAGCACATTTGGGGGTGCTAAATGTTCTTCCATGGTCCTTGTACATTCCGACTTCGTCCGGGAACCTTTCTTGCGAGCTGTAGTTCTTGACTTGATAATTGAACGTTTCTTTGAAGGAGAAGGTGACGGTTCAGGTATTCTGATTGGTGTTTTTGGCAGATCCTGCGACACAACCCAAATAGGTGTGGAAAGGTCCTTGGGAGGAGTTTTTGGTGGAGACTCGTCCTTCCAAGCACCTTGGTAAATGGGAAATGGCGACACCATGTTGAGAAATCTCCAACGCTCTTCCTCTTCTTCACTACGCAGGGGTGTAGCCGCAGGAGGAGGGTGATGCGTTGGAGTTACTGTGGGCCAATCTTTAGCTTCCTCATCCTCCGCAGGCTCGATAACCGTAGGTATTTCGTCTTTCTTTTCTGGAGTAACATCATAGGGCTCCCACTTGATTTCACTAATTTTCTTCGTTTCCCGTTTTTTTATACCCACGTTCGGCAGCGGAGAGTAGCCTTCATATGGTGCCCATTTTGCATCCTGTAGCGATATCTCTGGTGAAATTAGTCGTCGAACGACGCGGTTGTCTAACCGCATTACTTGTCGAGGATCTGGTTCCGGAGATATACTTCTGCGCACACTGTATTTCGGACGTTCCTTTAGGCTTTTACTCTTCGGATGGTCATGAGATTTTGACCACGTGGAGTCTTTTCTTTCAACTTGAGGCATGGAAAAGTGAGACTTTATTGCCCATTTCGAACGCAAAATTTTCTTACTTTCTTCCGGACTTGTCACCTTCTCTTTTATAGACGCTTTTGACTTGGCCTGTTTCTGCTGATTGATTTGCTTTTTTGGAATTGTCGGCTCCACGACCGTCACTTTCTTCGATGTATCTGAGGATTGAGGACTTTTTTCGAAGTGCTTCTCTTCTGAGTCGCTTTTTCCTTGATCATCTGCATCGGAAGTATCTGAAGACACCGGGACCTTTGATTTTGGGCACGTGCACTTTGGCTTTGGATTTGGCATAACTTCGGGCACCTGTAAGGTAGCCTTGGGCTCGCCAGCGATGCGACTATTGTCACTGAGATGCTTCCGAAGATCGTGTGCACTATCTGGGCGTAGAGACCATTTGTCCCCTTCGGCGCTGTGGTGTTTTCGGAGGTCTCCCCGTTCGGGATGGCGTTTCTCCTCTGGTGTGAGGGGCGTGTGGCAGCCACACTTGGCCTTTCGAGCCAAGTCTATGTCAGTTTTTGAAGAATGCAACTCCCAGCGGAACTCTGTATGCTCGTCTGTGTGCTTTTTGAAATCCCAGAGAGCATCATCAGGAGATAGAAAACTGCTATTGGTCCAGCGACCATCAGTACTGCGATGTTTCTTGAGATCCGGTCGTTGCTGGGAAGTCGATCCAGCTTCTGCGCTGCTGTAACATTGGTCCACAGTTTTGGAGTATTCTCCTTGCTGCCACATCCATGCCGACGAGGTGGACCTTTGGTCGGACGGTTCCAGGTCCAAGTCTTCGATTGTATACGATATTTCAAAGCGATGTTTTTCTTTACAAGAAGCACAACGAATCGAGTCGACATCGCGACTACCCTGCGGATATTGCTGGTCTGGTCGGGATGAGGTCGACGCAGTTGATGATGTTGGGTCAAGCGGCAAAAGCTGCTGGTCGTTTGGCCGCGCTTCGTCAGAGAGTTGTGACGTCGCAGCCGTGTCTTGCGATCCGCACCAATAGGTGTGTGTAGCTCCGTCAAGCTGCCTTGGTTGGAACCGCGACTCCGGAGACAACGAGGTTTCGGTCTAAGCCGTTGCCAGTCAAATTAGTTCGTTCCGTCGTTCCGCAAGCCTGTACAGGAGAATTAAAGTTTTCCTTACACTATACGATATAATACATTGTTATATTTAATAATACTGTTATTTTCTAAACTTTCTAGATATTTCTTAAACTTATACAATGAATGCGTGTGGAGATGACTTAAATTTCAACATTTAAATGGTATTCCTACAAGTCTACCATAAGTTACGTTGTGTAACCAAATTACATACCTTTAGTTCTGTGAAAATTTCAGTGAAAAATCCGGGCTCGCTGTTGATACGCAACATTTTTGAACTCAAACGATTCACAATAAGAAGGCATCGATCCCAGAATTTGTCTTTGCTATCTTCTACGAGGAACGGCTTCAAAGGATAGCTGATCTCGTTACCCATGTAACTGTAGCTTAAATAAAGACAGGTCAGGACCGTTGCTTGAAGCTCTCTTTCAGACGCTTCTTCGCCATCGACCAGTTCTCTCACGAGCATGTAAACGAACACGACGTTCGCTGGATTTATGAAAGCCACGTCCTACAACATTATTTAGACATTATCAAACTGTTTATTTTACAGATGAAGTAAGTGTAAGCTAAATGAAATGAGCATCATTAAAATTTTCGTTCATTTGTCGCGACATTTACTCTTTTTCATATTAACATTTGCTGGATATTATTATAATACTAGATAATACGCGCGCTTCTTGCACGCAAACCATGTTGTTAGGTTTTTTTCTTATTTTCATATTACATTATTTGTCATTATTTATATTATATTAACATAAAATTAACACTAACATAAACACTTACATATAGCTACATGCCGGATCTGTCTAAATATTTTGTGTTCCAAATTTAAAAGAACCATCAATATTTCTTATTATGTCAAATTTATTTTTATTTTTACACCATTTACTATATTGTTAATATGAAATTATCACGGATATCTAGTGATCAGTAAAGTTACGTACCGTAGTGTCGAAATATTTCACTTTTAAAATTTTAAAAGAAGTTTTAATTGTAAAAACGCTATGTTTTAATTTATTGGAATATTATTAAATATTATAATTTAACAGGAAAACAGTTGATAAATTATATATTATATTCTTTCGATTTTGCATATCAGTTTCATTACTCCGTTACAGACAAAACTCTCTTACATTATTTTTAAAATTGTAATAAGAGATGCTTTTGCATTATTTTATATACTTTTCACGATATGTATTTTTTTCACTATAGGTACTAATAAAAGTTATATATATACTAATAAAATTTTATTATTACACTCTTTTGAAGATAAAGCTGAGTCTAAAAATTAATTTTGTACTCTATTAATTAAATTTTCATTAAATAAAAATGCTACCTAGCACTTTTTTAGCCTTACCTAGCGTTTTTTATAATAAACAAAGAGGTGCGATAAATACGCGTTCACATTCTTGGGTCAACAAGACTTTAAGGTCCGGCCCCAATATAACGTTTACGCGCTCCCGTTCAATGTATTTTAAGTGCGAGTGTTTGTATAAACGCTTTTATTGTGGCCGAACCGTTAGGAACCATACAAGTAGAACATAACAATGGAAACCATACAAACGACCGTAAGCTTCTCTTTCATTTTGACTTATCTTTCAATTGTATCCATCAACATTTTATTCCATAATATTTGACAGTGACGATTGACAGTGTTTTTGAGATTTGACTTTATATTTGAATGTTGAAGAAAAGTATTTGTTTCATAATTCATTCGCACGTTGCTCGGTATTACAAGGTGATTGTATACGTACTTCTCATTGAACGAAAAACTCATTGTGTGATACATTTGAATTTCGAGTACAGTTGTTAGTCAGTATCTATGCATTGTGTAACGTAAGAAATATTGTCAAATTGTCGGTTACGAATACACAATCTGTTTGCTATAGGTAGTGTTTTGTTTAGGTACTCGCGCATAAATCATAAATTCAAATCTTGTCAACAGTATCTGTATGGCTAAAATAATTTTACGAATGCTTTATAATATCTCTTAAATAATTATATTCAGTATATATATCATGTTTTTAAATTGGTACACGGTAATAGCATAAAGCCTACGAGCTAACATATTGGCTATGTTTTTTTCCACCCGCAATTTCGTACGCGTAACTGGTTTAGCATCTAAGAAAGCAGCAGCGATGACGCTGTCGTCTGTCGATATTATTTTTTCATTTATAAAACAAGTCAGTAAGTTGCGTGATTGCTTTACTTTTTCACGTTGACTTCTTTTTTAGAGCCTGCCGCCTAGACTCCTCGAATCGTTGGCGAATTAGGACGCGATGGTGTCCGATGTAGAATATAAAACGGTAAGGGAAGTGAACTATATACTTCTCTAAAACGAGAAGCGTGGGTGTATATATACGAGTTAACGCGAGGCCCCTAGGTGACCTAGTAGGATCGATGCTCCCGATACGGTCTACGTCGGCAAACCCACTGCAACGGCTTGTACTAAGGCTACCACCCTCGTCGTCAAATGAAAAGAAACGAGAAAAAAGAAAGGGAAAAAATCGTTTTGCTGCAATAAGATGCGTCTAATCAAACGCGACATTCTCCTCAATTATCTTTTTACTTCTTCTTGCAAATTTATCTTCTTTTGCAATTTTTGTTAATCACTGTTCTATTTTCAGTTGAGATGTTTCCTTTGATTACGCTTTTCATCAATAGAGAAAGCTTTTATTTTATAGCTTTTGAAAAGAGTCGTAATTTCGAATTTCACCAAAAGATGATTATGTTTTTACTTTTGAAGGTTGGTCATGCAAATTTGAAAGGTCTCAATGAACTAAATAAGTGGCACGGACATTTACAACTTTGTAACCGCGTTAAAAATAAGTAGAACAGGCATACATAAACGTGTTTCCAACCTTGAACTCATTTGTCGTTCAAAAAGGCAAATTATGAATAGCTGGCGTGCAGAAAAAAGCAACCAAATTTCCCGCCAAGTCATGTTAAAATGTCATGAGTCTTAAGATGAGCTTATCTTTTAATTATAGCAATTTTACGTGTGAATGGGAGCGTAATTTTTACTACACATTACACGCATACTTACGGTTTATTGAGCATTTAATTATGTTTATTTATATAAAACACGCGACATTATGTACGGTTGTTGACACTTGAGTTTATTAGAACGAGTTTGATATCATGCGGATGGAATAATTAGAAAATCTATAGCACCTACGGTATAATTATTGCCTGCATTCCGGTCATTGTTTTATGCAAGCAATAAAAAATTTTATCTTTTCATTATTCCTCGGCTGAGAAAAGTTTACGCACAAAAAATTTTCCTTTGAATAAAAATCAAAACAAGATTTAATATTAGCGAAAAATTATTCTACAATTTGTGTCTAAAAATTGCAGAAAACCGACAAAATATTACAAAAAAAAAAAAAATTTAAGTAAAGTAGTCATATAATATAATATATTAATATATTTCTGTTAAAATGAAGAGATTTTATAACGAAAACGGAACATTTTTTCATGAAAATTTATCTAACTTCAAACCCGTATATTGTGTACGTACGGAATTTGTACATACAACAAAATAACATATTTTTTGTTCCAGAATTTCATCTATAAACGAATATACGCGCGTATGAAGTTTATCCTATAATCCATGTCTTAAATATATGACCACGTCGAAAAGAAATTGCGAAAGATCAAAATTGAAGAAGAATGTCCATCGTAATCACTGGATCATTTATCACATGTGAACACATAGGGTGTATATTTATTATGGGGTAAGTTACCTTCCTTATGCATGAAATTTCATATTTCTGACAATTTAATGAAACAAACAAAATGACACTACTTTGCTACTTGATTTTACCAATCATATGCTCAGCTACAAACTGATATTGAGGTAAGTGAACATCAGTATTGCTGTGCCTTTTTAAAACAACGCTTTTCAATTCTGAATACGCCTGCATAGATATCTATGTAATCTACATCGATGTCAAATGCTCAAAATTAGAAGGCTGAATGAATTGTTGATTTTTCAATCGTTTTCGTATACGGAAAAGAGATTACATAGTCGACGTTTAAAACTAGAAATGGTATTTATATTCTATTGTTTTTCCTTTTTTTTTTTTTTTTTTTTTTTTTTTTTTTTTTTTTTAGTTTTTTTTTTTTTTTTTTTTTTTTTTTTTTTTTTTTTTTTTTTTTTTGGTAAATTCAATACCGTTAAAATCGATCATGTTTCAATATACATAACTCAGTAAATCATAATTTCAAAAGACACTATACTCTTGAAAGGAAAACATTTCTAGCAAGCATTATGTTTTCTTGACGTGTATTTTTTCTATCTCAACACTTTTTTTTCGTCAAGACATTAATTCGCAGGGAACTTCCATTTACTACAATAGCTTAATCATTGAATCAAATTCTGAAAAAAATTTAACACTAAATCTGTATTAACTTTAAGTACTATCACCCGAAAAAGAGATAATAGCTTTACAAACATGAAAAATAAACAAGGTAAACCGAGAGCGATCCCTAGTAGAAATTTATAGGGCATTAATTGGAATGTAACGCAAGACATTTACAAGGCTCTTATAAGGTGGCGTCATCTTATGATGGCATTATAAACGCTTTGCACTACATTTCGAATAGTGCCTTATAAATTTTTACTAGGGTTCTTTGTCTTTATCTATTTCTTACATTCTTAAGTTGGAGTTTTACTGTGTGTCGTTTTTTTTATGTTTCCAATTTTACAATACCACTGATTCAGTTTGAAATTCTTCTTTGTGTAGCGTATTGAAATATAATAGCTCAATAATTGTCTAATTTGAATCGCAATAATTATCTTTTAAAATAAGGCAACCGTTGATGAAAAGACACAAGTTGTAAACCGATCTTCTCGCTAATTAATTCATTACTTTTCACCGGCGTCGTAAAAATCAAACGAAACGGAAATATTATTATAGTTCATTATCATAAAGCAAAAACCGAGTCATAAAATCCGTAAACAGTAATAAAGATGCGAAAAATATTTCACAGTCCGGGTGCTTGGCACATGGTCGAAGTTAATATCTTACTGCCTCCCGCTGGGTTGAAAAATATTTTCAACCTATTTTCAGAGCCTAATTTCTCGTTATTTAATACTTTTGCCAAGCGCTACCAGCTAAACAACCGTCGTAAAGTTGCGCGCATTTGATGGCATTTAATGCCAAACGACAATCGACTGTGCAAAAATCCATGTACAAATTATTGAATGAAAAGAAATGCCTTCTCATGACAAAGACGCGATTTTCATTTCGTAATTCAGAACTTTAGATTCTCCTGAAAAACGAATGGCGTCATCCGCTCGAGAATAAAAAAAAAGGTGTTTATAAATAATTTGATTGCATTTTTATTGATGCCGTAAAAAGAGAAAGATCTAAAAGCACAACGTTCAAGCGTAATTACTTTTGATTAGTAAATCGCGCGATTCGCTATTAAGTGAAGAATCGACTTGATGAAAAATTGATGTAATTACAAGGATGAAAGCGGTTACGACAAGCTTATTTGAAATTCTCGCGTCAAAGAGCGACAGTTCGCGCGCGAAGATACGATTTCATTATCATTTTGTTATCATTAATTCCAAATTAAGACGTTTTTATTGAATCTGAAAATGAAGATTAATTGAAATAAAAGTTCACAACGAAACTCGTGAGGTTAATCCACACGTTACAACCTTGTCGCAATTCGATACCGAACCGATTCGTTACCGTTGCGTAAAATCTTATTAGCGAGACATCGCTCGCCATTCATGTGATGAACTTCCATTCAGTTAACCGTAAACCGACGGATTTTCGAAGTGTAACTCCCGAAATTCAGCGACAAACCATCGAATGAACCGGAATATTATTGAACCCCAACGGTATTATCAGAATTCATTTCACCGGCATTAGTGTTTACTTTGTTTTCGTTCCGCGTGGCGCTAACGACGCTGACTTCAAATTAACCAGAACGAATCAATTAATCATTCGTTTCTCGCAAATGATACGAAGATTTGCATTACAGCAAAGTGTTATAGATAAGTCATGGGATGTGAATATGATGAGTGATTAAATTTTTGCAACATTGTTTTCACTTCGCGATTTACGTTTGTGAAGATTGTGAAGATTTGTGATTGATATCCACGATAATTTTTCAATTAAAAACAACGAAGGACAAAGAACCTGATTTGACGATGAAGAATTAGAAAAACTGAATGACTGTAACAAAACCTGTATCGGTTTCATTTTCTACAATGAAATTTTTATCTAGAATAAAATGTTGATAGATTTTTCTTGCTTTGTTCGATTCTAAATTTTTTTTTTTTTTTTAAATTATACCAACTAAATTTGTTCGTTTTATTCGTAACTGCTCGTTTTATTTTTAACTCTCAATTGTTTTAGGTTTTTATAGCGTTACAACATATCGAGAAATTTAATAATTCATTAGTTTATATATGAACTAGTAGTAATAAAATACTCTACAGAGTATATCGCAAGTTTGCAATATATATCTCAGTTATTCTAATAATTACGAAATTATATATCGTAATACTTGTATCATGAAGCATTAATAGCTTAGTGTTTTATAAATATTTTTTAGATTTTACAAACTCAATTGTTCAGTGTTGCCGAAACTGCAAACACCCCGCACGACTTGTTGGAAAATAATCGTCCATTACGTAATGATAAAGCGCGAATCCTCACAAAGCAGGAGCTAATCATATTAGCAGCGCACTAGATGGACACTTCGTTGGGAAATAAAGTACGATTTAATATCAAGACCGAGCAGTGAAAGTCTGCGTTGGTTGTTTTGAACGGCCGGCCGGTCGACGGAGGAATGGAGCGATTATAATTTGATATTCACGTTGCGATATATTTTGGCGGCACGGGCGACTTGGCACGCGCGCCGTTCGACTCATGTAAATAATATCGAATTCCTTTGTTCCGGCGATGAATATTCGAGGTGTCGGCAAAATTGATTACAGATTTTCGACATCTCGCCAACAGTGCGTTGACTCGCTGTAAGTAGGAGGTCTTTAAACCGTACTTGCCTATTCAAAACATGTTGATACCCGACTAAGAAATGGAATTACGATATGCATCATAAAATTATGATATACGTCGTAAACTTGTCTAAACAGATTGTAATTTTTTTACAAAAAACGATTCAAAATTACATTCTTTATCATAGAACTTACGCTACCATCGAATTTTGTACAAATACACTGAGAGAAATGTCAATAATATATATATATATATAAAAATCATGTGAGTGTGCCAAATGCCATTTTTTCTTGCTACAACATGACTTTTCATGATATATCGGATTATGTCAAACATACGTTAGATTTTGTCTAGAAATTGTAAGGTTCATGTGTGACCTGCATGAAGATTTTGTATGCAAATTTTTAGGTTAATTTCACTATCAATGGTTGCATCGAAAACTGTAGCCAACACACCAACTTTGTTTTCATTTACATAGAATACATGTCAAATCAGCAAGAATATTTGCTTTCCTTTTACACAGTAATTTATAACTGGTATATATTGTTTATATTATAAAAACAAAATAAAGTTTATGTATTGCGTAACAACCTTAACAAAAAATTGTACGCTGACATGACAAATAAATTTTTCTTTGTTTATTTTTTAATAATTACATTCAACGTCATAAAACTTACGACAGGTGTCGTATTTCTCTTGTTTTTCTGCATGCAACTCGTAGAAATTACATTCATCGTCATGTTTTTATTTATTTCAAACATCAACAAGCATAAATTGTTTTTTTATTAATAAGCAATAAATTCGAGATGCATGTAGTAACTTTGTACAGCCACTTCCCTTTTTTATTTGTTTCTTCATTCAATAATTTACTTACTCGCGAATACTATTATACTATTATACATATATTCAAACAATTTAAAAAACGAAGATGGTTGCATTGTAATGAAATGTACGTCCTATCTTGGAGCAAACGTCCTTGTGCTATAATACGTATCATTATGCTCGAGAACCTAGTAACTCACAGTTGAAAGTGTTATACCGTGCATAGACGGAGCAAATTAAAAGGCGTATTCAAATTTTTATCTTCTTAAACTAGCATTCTAATTAATACACAATCATAGTTATGAAATGCATAATATCAGCATTCATTTTACTCTTTTTGCAACGCAAAATACAGTTCTAGTAGCCACGAGAAACACTTTTGCCAGGAAATATATTTATTTGATAGTTACAGGTAATCATTTTTTTTTCTTCTTTTTTTTCTCGAATGCAGCATATAGTTTTCTGAGAAAAGGATTCTTGTTTTCAAGCAATGTTGACATGCATTTATCATTTTAGAACAATTTATCATTCATCGGTAAAGGAGGAACGAATTTGTACACAATCTGCGAGATTGGTCAGTATTACGTTTACTAGAATGATGATTAGTATTTGATTAGACGTTTAACCGATAGCAATGATCATTTTGATCAGTCCTACATACTGTAGGAGCTTTTTCTCAACATAGACTTGAATATGATTACTGTTTTTTCTTAGAACAAACAAATTTAGGCATATATAAAAAAATGTTTCTTTCTCGAAGCGAATCGTTTTGATAAAAAATTGTATTTTTATGAGAAAACGTTAAACGCTGTATGTTGTAACGTGCACAATTTTATGTAGTAAAATATTTACGATACATCGCAACTAATTTAAGCTAATGACATTTCTATATTGTTTTATTTCGATACCGATATCGTTTTCTCGATGCAGTTGATAGACTTATTACTACTATAAAAATGATAGACATCTCCGTGGCATTAAATTGACTATACTTATTCAATTTTTTTTCATTGGATACAACTAATTTTTGATCAAATAAAAAATGTTCTCTATTATAAAACTCGCAACATGAAGCGCAATATCTATAAGAATAAATTTTACAAATTCGGTTTCTCAGTCGAGTATTGATTACTGATTTTTAAATATTGAATCGACTAACCTAAACTATATTGGATATAGTTCGTCTACCATATTTAGGTGCAGAAAGTATTATTTTACGCTTTGTTTTTTCACGATATCCCACGCGGTTTTCATTTGACTAAAACTTTATCTCTTTGGCAATGCTTCGTTCAATAACGTTTAAAACATTATCAGTACAAATCCACGAATTGCTTGTAGGCGAAAAAGTTATAGGACTGATACACACGTGTTAGTGTTCACATGTAAACAAACAGTTCACTCATGTACGTGGAAAAATTGTGCTGAAGACACGGCAATACAGATAATGTGTTAAGTTGGTGTAAAAAGTCGAAGACGTGAGGTGAGATGGGACTCGCGAGAGTGCTGAAAAATATGCTCTCTTGCGCACCGACGGAAGTATTAAATTCTTATGCCATAAATGCATAAATTATAAATAGAGGAATCGATATTTACGACACAAGTTACCACACGCACGTACACGAACACCTCCGCAAAAATATATATACACATAGACATTCACTTGCGCGAATGAAAAAAAATTACAAATAAAATTGATTTTATGTATAAAGCAACATTGGTGACACATTGTCAGCTCTTTTTATGAGATTCGGTGACTGTAGCCCCTGCAAAACTATTAAGTAAGATTCAACAGAATAACGTGCCAGTGTACAAGAACATGTCTCACATAAAAATAAAGCAAACAATTATTGCTTTACACAGACAATCGAGAGCAGATTAGTACAATCAGAATAATTCAATACAACAATAAAATTACCATGTGCATCTTTCATATGTAGGTCAACAAAACAAATATTCGTTAAATGAATGTTGATAAAATTGAGAGAAACAAGTATGTAAAAATTACAATTTTTCTAACAGTTCGAGGACGTAAGTCTGTCGGCATCTAAAAACTACTATCAAAAATAAAAATGAATGTAAAGTTTTCCACGTGGAAATATCCACATGATTCGAATTTTTTAAATATTTGAACAAATTTGATATATATTTCAAGAATAAATTCAAAGTATATATATATATACTTCAAGCAGATTTTAAATACATACTTGTACTTTACATATTTTATTTAATTTTTTCCAAATTTTATTTCGTGTGGATATTTCCACGTGGAAAAATTCACATTCATAAATAGAAGTAATCTCAAGTTAAAATGACGGAATAATGTAGATAAGTTACAGTTTTCATTATTTTTTGATAATAGTTTTCATGTTAAAAGACCCATGTCCTCAAACTGTTGGAAACTTTGTAATTTTTACTTTCTTTTTTCTCCCAGTGTATACTCATACATAATAAACAAAAAATTCTGTAATATTTTGTCTACTTATATGAAAATCGTTCAAATTTCAGCACTGTTATCGAACATGCAATAAAAATACTTTGTGTGTAAGTAATCGAAATTTTGACAATTTACATACACTTACTCAATACACTTATACACGTATGTATTTATATAAAAATAAAAATTATCATACACTTTGCTCAGCAATCCTATTATCAAACACTTGAAAATATTTATTAAACATCGGCTTACTGCTTAAAAAATTGTCTTTTTTTTTAAGAATACCGTGAAATTCGCAATGAAAAAGTCGAGACACCCGAGACAGTCGAGTCGGGACAGCCGAGGGTTCAACTGAATTGCAATCGGACCAGCAATGAAATAGCATTGTTTCGCATACGTTATGGCTCAGCCGAAAATCGTGATTTTAGACAAACGTGCGCGTAACAAACGAACATACGTGAATAATACCCGAACACCAATTCGAATGGCCGCAATCAAACGCCCCTGACTGGCACTATTAGCACTTGTAGAGGACGACATTTACGCAGCGTTACATGTACGGTCGAATTACTAGCCTCGCAATGACGAACCTCGTTGATTTACAGTCCGATCATAGACGCAATCGTAGACGGATTTAAATTCGCGCCGGGTAAAACATGTTGCATCTTCTAAAACGCGGCTGTCATTCTGTAACTTTAACGAATCGAGCATCATTCATGGCATTTTTATTTCTTCCGATTTTCCATTAGGCTGATTGCTCAGACCCTTCGATTTTGTTACTAACAAGTTTCTTTATCAACAGGTTATTTCACGTTTGTTTGTGATAAAAACTATTCTACAGTTCCGTCAAAGTTCCTATAAGTCAATTTTAACATGCTGTATCATTCGCTCCAATTACTCAAGACATTAATAGTAAACTGTATATGTATGCGTTTGTTTATTTGTGTTTATTTATTATATCAATCTAATTAATTCTTTATTAGATTTATATACAAATTAAATAAGTTCAATCTTAAGTTTGCACTTTTCCGAATTTGAAACAACTTTTCTCTGACTGTATTCACGCTATAAATTGTAAGTACCACAGTATAAAGTATTTTTGACAACATCAGTTTCTCAGTGTCTTCTTACTATGCCTTGATTCTAACGTATCTTTAAATTCGGTAATTTCTTCATCGCAGCAATTCCTCTATTTCCGCAACAGTACACGGTAAAAAAAGATTCTTTAAGTATACACAATTTGTGTTTCGAGTATACACAAATTTGTGTAACTGTCGTAAATACATTAGTTTTAGGTTTTTTTAACACGATTCTGTGTGAATTTCAATT
>JABFOV010001870.1:0-22577 GCA_022817685.1 Aradophagus sp. ZL-2020 | reverse complement strand
CCGTGCGCCCGAAGCGTGTCGTGTACTTACCGATCAACTAACATCGCAAGCGTCCTGAGCTGGAGACTGCTCGAGCACTCGTTCGCACGTCTTGAGCGTGAGGCATGTGAGATTTAATGGACATTAGTTCGGTGTTGTTCAGAAGAGTGGGTTATGTGACGTATTTACACTGTCAAGTTTCTCCTTATTGTATTCGGGTGGGGGGGGGGTGACAGGAAGCTATAGATACCATGTATAATACGTGGTTTCTTATTTTACCTTGAGAAACGAATGATTGGTGGTGCTGCGTGTACCTGGAGACCATAGAAAATGTAGACATAACCTCACAATTGTTAAATGAAATGATCGACATCATTTAAATTTATGAGGTTATGTTTATTTTGTATGGTCGCAAGGTACACGCAGCGCCACTACGATATAATTGTGTGAAGGTAAAAAGGAGAAGCCACGTTTATTTTCTCGTGGCACCCCCCTGATCTAGCTAGTTAACAACCCCTTTTATCGGGAAGAATTACTACCTTATTAACTAGCCAGTATCTGGCCAGTTAACAACCAGTTTTTCTAGGGTATAATTACTGTAGTATTAACTGGCCAGTATTTAGCCAGTATCTGAACAATTTTGCCTGGATTAGGGACACTAGACAAAATCTGGCCAGGAACTCTTTTGAACTAATCAAAAAACTGGTCAATTTTTACTTGGGAGTTTCGATTTCGCAAAAGAAAATAAATTTGAAAATCTGCCAAAGCACGCGAGCAACCATCGAATACAAATCGAATTACCCTCACTTCATGCATCTTGTTTCATCGTTCCACGTAAAAGAACTTTAGTTCGGATTTAGGGTCAAAGTTATGTGTACTGGCGTAAATAAGTAGTCCAATCACCGTGTTCTCTTACACGACCCTCCCCCCCTCCTCCACGTATCCCGTCCTAACTTTCGCCCGGCCGTTGGACCGAACGACCCGACGTATCAACGATGTTCCAAAGATATTTCTTCGAGTAATTACCGCCGATGACGTCATTCGCGCTTTTCGTTGACAAAGTTGCGCGAGTGTGCGGTTTTACGCTTATCGCCGAATAATGTAGGTTACGTCGCGCGCCATTGTTAACTAATTAAGGCATTGCTGTTGCGTTATTTTGCCGGCGATAAAAAAATAGTTCCGCCAACGATTACTTCGCGGATGCGCTCAAAGTATTCGATTCCCGTGGCGCGTTCGAGTTATTACCTCACGGCATTTCGAGTATGCGTTTACATGGACCGATAAAAAATATTGCCGAACCATAATTAATTTATAATAATAAATTCAGTTATTGAATGAATATGCGTATACATTTTCAACTTGTTATCATATCAATCGAATTGTTAGAAAATTTATTTGACGTCGCGATCAATAATTAAAAGCTATTCAAATGAGAAAAAAATTAATTAAACTTATTTGGGTACACTGAGAAAGAAAGATTGTACCATCTCGAAATGGTAAATAAAAAGATGGTACAATTTTATCATCTTAGGTTTGTTTCATCATGGCGCCACCTACAACTCAGGTGGGTCGAAACATGGTACCATTTACTTCTTATCAACTTAAAATGGTGCAATCTTTTTCTCAGTGTATAATACAATTAAATGAATTATAATGAATGAATTATAATTATTATAATTATAAAACTATATTTTAAAGCTCGCTACAGGAACTAATTTAAAAATATAGTGGTTACTATTTCAGTTCTTACAACTATAAATTTAGGTAACTCAACTTAAAATGATTCGACCGAGTAATTTTATTTTCAACGACCAATGAAATTTTTCGAATAGACGAAAAACCGATGCGGCTTGGAAGGGGGGGGGGGGCAGTAAAATTGTAAACACGCAGTCCTGGTTAAACGAAAAATATATTGTTAATATATTAGCAATATATTAATAGTATATTAAAAGTATATTAATAATAGATTAAGAGTATATTGTTAATATAGTGTTAGTATATTAATATATTAAAACGAATTTTATTATTTTAAACAAAATTTTTTTCTATTATCATGTGTTTCTATAGAACGCTTTATAATTTCTTTTCTAACTGTAATTTGTATTTTAACATCAAATATCGGTTTGAAAAAACTGAAATGCTGAGGAATCGAACTCACGACCTAATGAATCACAGCATTATACGCTAACCATTAAGTTATCGCAGGCTATGGTCAGAATGTTAATATTTTGTAGTAACTGGGAAATATTTATTAGTATATTGACATTATACGGTCATTATATTGACAGCTATACAAATTTACAGAAATTTAAAAATATATTATTAGTATTTTAATAATATAGTATTTATATATTAAAAATATACTAATAATATACTATTATTAGATTAATACTATAATGACAATATATTTTTAGTATATTTTTGAAAAATAATATATCGTTAATGGATTAACAATATATTTTTCGTTTTGCTAAGGGAGCGCACCTCGATGGTTCTTGCGCAAAAGTAGCAGAACTCGGGTTATCTTGGAAAAAGCGCGGGCTTCGATTCGGTGACGTGGACTCGCCTCGCCGCGACATGCCGTTCCTTTTGAGTCGCGAACCTACAAACTTTTCCATGAATAATTGTTGCATAATGCATACGCAAATTTGCGTACGCTACTCCCTTTCTTTCTGCAATTCGAGACGTGCCACTTTTCGCTGATAGGTTGATCGACTAAAACGCGATATGGTTAAAAAAAAAAGGAAAGAAGAGAGGGAGACATCTAGTTTTGTAAACAAGGTCAAAAAGAGCGCGCGATTACATGTGCACGGATCAAATAAAATGGAAGATATTCCTTTAACTCGAAAGGCTGCCTCTTCCTCGTCTATCGTTTACCAATATCAGCGAAAATTGGAATGGCGCAATATATATCTCCGCGAGGAGATAAAATAAAAGGAGAAGCTAAGAGGGAAACAATTCTTTTACAATCAATGGGAGGGAATCAATGGGAAATAATAAACAAGTCGAGTTATGACTTTTTTGCGCGCTCTTTTTTTCCTCTTCCATCGGTCCCCGGAAATCGCAAGCATTTGCTTGCTGGAATTAATATTTAATATTTTTTAAATTGAATCCCTTAACTGTTAGATCAGCCGGGCGAACAAAGCCCTCGGTTCTTTGCGGCGCCGAGACAATTTAGCAAAAATGTGGGTCGCTTACTTTTGAGAAAATACTGCTAATTTAAACATTGAAACAGTCTTTGAGAGTTTCAACCCGACTCGTCAATTTTTTGCCGTCATTTTGCTCCGATCGTCCGTTAATTGTTTGACAATTTTATATTCCGTTGAGATGAAAGTAAATATTACCTTGGATGAAAATTTTTTTTTTGTTTCTGTAAAGTTTTTGTTTTAGTTTCCCTACTTTTATAGGTTTTTTTTTTCTAACACATTTTTTACTATTTTTATTTTCGTTTACACATTGTATTACTGTATAATAATATATAATACATTATAACTTATTTAAATGTATTTTAAAAACAACAATTTATATTCATAAAATTTTTATTTACAACCGTTATCGAACTTCAAACTGAAAGTAGAAAAATTGAAATAACAAAATCAATTTCAAGTTGCTCCAATTCAATTAACTTTTGCATAAATGTTTTTTCAAAAAAAAAAAAAAAAAAATAGAATTTAAAACACACTCTTTTTTACAAAATTTAAACCCTTTCATCAAAGTAAAAATCTATAGTAGTAATATTTTGTAAATTTGTATTCTTACAACTACAGATCCAGCATCCATTACTATAATCTGATCACTTTCAATTATCGAATCAAGTCTATGTGCTATTGTCAAAATCGTGCAGTCCATAAAGTGACTTTTTAAAGTTTTTTGAATCAAATTATCAGTGCTAAAATAAAATAACACTGTAAAAAAGTTTATGACTGAGAGTATAATAAAGGAAATATTTTTATGTGATTTGAGATAATTACTGCATATCAATATTAGCTGTGGCTTCGTCTAAAACCAATATTTTATTATTCTGCAAAATAGCCCGTGCCAAACAAATTAACTGCCTTTGACCAACGCTAAAATTTTTGCCTCCATCCGTTATCTGCTGGTCTAATGACAAATTGTTTATTTCAACATCCCTTAAAACATTTAATAACGATGAATCTGAATACTTGTTGAGAGGATCTAAATTATATCTTAAACTTCCAGTGAATAATACAGGCTTTTGTGGAATGATGGAGATGCGTGATCGCAAATCGCTTAATTTAATTGTTGCAGTATCTACACCGTCAATTATAATATCACCTTCAATCGCTTCACTTAAACGAAAAATAGCTATTATCAAAGACGATTTTCCTGCACCCGTTCTGCCAACGATGCCTATTTTTGAACCAGCTTCTATGGTAAAATTCAAATTCTAAATGAAAAAATAATTGTTATTATATTGTTATTATGTCACTGTTGTAAACCGTGAAGTTGACAAGTAGGCTTACAACCTTCAGAATTAATTGAGTTCCATCTCCGTATCTCATAGAAACATTTTTGAAAGCGATGCTTCCAGTTTTAGGCCAACCTTCAGGTAAAATTGCATCTGGTGCTACATCTTTCTCCGTGGGAATATCTTTGTACTGTAAAATTCTATCCATTGCTGTTGTGTTCAACATTGATTCAACACAAAACTTCACTCCCTGTTGAGCGATTCCTATTATTCTTAAAGTTTGAGTAATCGCTAAGCCAACATTCCCGCCGAAGGTATATTCTGTAAAAACATAACTTTTCAATTATTATAATTTATAGAATTATATTAATTTATTCATTATTCGAAATTGAAACAATTTTGCTTAAAATCTTTCTTAATATATTAAGTATTAATATTTATTAAGTAAGTAATTACCATTTCTTACTAAGACAGAAGTAGTTGCTACCACACTTACAAGAATGGAGCACATAACATCGATTAACAGTGTAAACGTTGCACTAGTAGCTAATATATAAAAATTTGTTTTTGTATTTGTATTTTGGTGTGAGTCAAATTGTTGTTCCATCATATTTTGAATTTTCGGACCACAACTACGTATAGTTGTCAACCCTTCAAACGTAGTTTTCACATGAGAAAAGACTGGACTTTTAGCTGAAAGTGTTAAACGATCATTTATTTACAACGATTTAGGAAACCTAGAAATCGTACAAATTTGCTGAAAATTAATAACAAACTGAGCTTACTAATTCCTTCGTATCTTCTCAAGATCCTCGCTGTTCGATAAAAGAATAATATAATAAAAGTACTTATAATACAAATAGGAATAATGACTAATGCCATCCAAACATCGACCACAATGACCAAAACTAGTGACACCAAAACGGTGATAAAAATTTGCAAACAGTCAAAAAAGATTTTTGGAAATACGTCATCCACTATCCCCATGTCTTTTGAAAATCTATTCAATATTCTTCCTAAAGATAACAAGAAATTACACGTTGGGTAATATAATTGTGAATGTTATCACAATAGCAAAATAGCAAATAAACAATGAAATATAAATTGATATTTACCGGAAGGATTTAAATTGAAAAATGTCATCGTGGCTCTTCTTACTTTATAAAAAATTTCATTATGAAGCGTATTGCTTGATTTCATATAACAATAAGCGAACACGAAACCACGTCCATAATTTGTTATTATAACAAAAACAAGTAGACCATAATAGAAATAAATAGAACTATTGGTAGGTAATAAACCATATTCATCCAACCCGAAGAGAGATAAAAATCTATTATATGTCCAAGCTCCGTACGTGTTTTGTGCTGCGGTAAAATTCGTTTTCATTTGTGAGCGCATATATTCGATATTAACCCAATACGAAAGCCATAAGTCATTTCCACTGTTAGCTATCGCCGATGCAACAAAGATAGTTATCAGAACTATAAGTTCGAACCACGTTACTCCGGCATTGAAAAATTGCATCATCACGTTTTTTTCAGTACTTTTATGAACAGTATCATTGTTATCCAACGTTGATATTGAGTTGATATTTACGTCATCCTGTGACCAATAATACAGAATTGAAAATTATGGTATTACATTATATTGTTAAATGATACACTTACTTCCGGTTCAAAATGTTCAGATCCAGTAACAGAACTTTTCTTATCAATAATATTTGTGATCGACTTTTGCTCTGATGTGTCTTCATTTGCATTTAAATTATTTAACATTTGTTTAACGTTGGAATCGCCTTCGATTAATTCATTATAATTGCCTTGACTAATTATATATCCCTGTATCAATTATATTACAAAGATAATCAAACTATTAATTAACAACAACATATGTATAAAATCACACCACAAAATATTTTTGTATACACTTACGTTATTCATACAAACGATAGTATCGAATTTATGTATGAATTGTATTTGATGAGTGACAAGTATTCTTGTTTTATTGTTCAAGAAATTGAGTATACAGTTTTCGAATAAGTATTTTCCTACTTTTGTATCGAGAGAACTTAAGGGATCATCGAAAAGATACACATCTACGTTTTTATATACTGCTCTAGCTAAATTGATTCGAGTTCTTTGCCCTCCCGAAAGTGTCATTCCATTTTCTCCAACTAATGTATTATCGCCCTCGGGGAATAAACTCAAATCTCTTTCCAGTCCACATATTTGAATAATCTAATTGTATAAAATATCACAAGTTTCATGTTAATTTAATTTGATATAAACAAAAACATTTTTTTTCTTTTTTTACAAGTGAAAATGTTTCATTTAGTACACTTAAACTTCAAAAAGGATCTTCTAAACATGTCTTATTATAATGGGTGAGAATTACTTTTTTGTATCTATCCTCATCGAAGGGTTCTCCAAACAAAATGTTGTTTTTTATTGTGTCACGATAAATCCACGGATCTTGACTTGCATAAGATATTTTGATATTTGTATCATCCATAATGTAATTGCATTGGAAAGGTACTTCGAGTTTATTGTCAGTTTTTCGAAGTGAAACAATCCCACTTCCAATTCGTAATTCATTTAAAATTATATCTAAAATAGAACTTTTTCCAGAACCAACGTAGCCGATTATAGCACACAATTGGCTACCTTCAATTTTTAATGAAGCATTGGACACTGTTGGTGGCAAATGGCCATAATTCCAGGTTGCAAAAACTTTGTCGAATTCAATAACAATCGATTTTGTATCATTATCTTTATGTCTTTGTACTGAAAGTTTGTGAGTCGAAAATATAGAATCTAAGTTACTCTTCCTTGACTTTTCTGAGATTGTAGGAGACTTGACTTCTTCTAAAGCAAGAAATTCCTACGGTTTAAAAAAGTAAAATATTTTAATTTGTTAAAACTATTAAGTTAAATTCTGAAAATCGAGTCGTCATTTTACGTACTACTTTTAAACATGGTCAAAATATTTAATGTTTATAATAAATCTAAAATATTTTGAATCAAATCAAATAACTTCAACTTAAGTTAGTTCAACTGAGAATTATACCTCCAATCTTCTGACTGCTACCATACTTTCTACCAGAAGCACCAAACCTTGAGGAAAATACAGCACGAGAGATATAATTAATTGATTGATAAAAGATGCTACAGTAAACACGAATTGCGCCGAAATCACGTTGTTCATTAATATATATGTTACTACTGAAAAACTTAATGGCAATCTTTCCAAGACCATTGTCGTGCTGCGAAGAAATACATGCACTTGAATAGAATTTTTTATGTACTTCATTTCCATTAATCTTATGTTTGAAATCATTTTTGCCAGTGGCTCCTCCCAACAGTACATTTTTATCACCTAAATTCAAGACAATCACTTTTTATGTATTATATGAAAAAATGAAATAAAAATAAAAATATATAACAACGAAAGTTATCATGTCTGTGATTATTATATTACATTATGATCTTAAAAAAAATTATGGACGTATGTATAATGAAATAATCAAATTTTCATTGTTTTAATTTATATGAATTGATCATTATTTATATTTACTTGAATACCAGTAATAAATTCACTCATCATTTGTATTCTTTTATCAATCATCGCAGCTGCTTTAGCTCTTAATGATTTACTAATGTGCATTACAATTGCATAAATTGGAAAAGACAGCAATATTAAAGATACGATTCCAACGATTCCAGCTATCCCGTTTGAAAACCAAATAATAATTGTCATTACAAACAGCTGTAATAAAATATATTATACACGTAAATAAAGTCTCCTTTTATCTCATCTTCTTCAAAAAAATTACATTTTTTTTTTTTTTTTTTAATACCTGAAGAATCACACACCATACATAATGGACATAATTGAGGAGATTATCAAAGCGATTTATGTCATTACTCAACAAATTGATAACATGTCCCGCATCAGTTTTTCCCATGGATAATTTATTTAAACGTAATAACTAAAAAATTGTTAAATCATTAACTAAAATTTACCCATTACATAAAATTCCTTAATTGATTTCTTTGTAATACCCGAGTTACGTCCTAATTAAAGTTACATTTTACCTTTCTATAAACAAGGGAACTGCAAGCAACTTTCATTCTCATGCCAACTAGTTGACCCAATAGCATGTAATGCCTTAGGGTAAAAGATATCACGAAAACTGTTACTGTCATTCCAGAACATAAATAAATGATTTCCGTCGTTTGAACCGAGTCGGTAGTGCTGGCGTAGATTATAATGTATTGTTGAAGCACGGGTATGAGCGAGCGCAAAATAATCGTCTCTAAAGTCAATAGCATACTTAACTTGATATTATCCCAAAAAAAAGTCTGAATTAAAGCGCGAGCTAAACTTGGCTTCATTGCTTTTTTGCCTTGTGCTTTAACAAAATTGTCCACTTCGCGATTCCATTCTCTACAATTTCGATATCAATATAAAGTTTCATAAAATTGATTTTTATAAATTAATTTTTATTTGTTTAATTTTTATAAAATCAATTTTATTTACCTTTCAAGTTTGTCTGCTAAATTTGTCGATTCATCTTCATTAAGTACTTCATTTAAGTCGTTTAAATGTAATGATTTTCTGTAACCTTTTTTTATAACATCGTACGTCCACCTGTTGTAAAATAGATTGTTCGATAAATGTCAGTAGCCAATGAAGCACCCGATATTAATTATTGATAAAGCTATTAATTAAAATGGCAATAACGAGAACATCAATTACAAATTGATAGTAATATAAATTGATTTACCAAATAAATAATTTACTAATTATAGAAGCTTTCTTTTTTGGATGACTTTTCTGAGATTCCATTTTTTCAACCATGTTAGCTCGTCACAAATAATAGACTGAATTAAGTTAAAAATGATTGTAAATGAATTATAATTGGAAATTAGTAGACGTAATATTCAAGTGATACGTTATCTATACGTACAGACTAAAATAAACGGGATTATGCTAAAAATTTTAATTTTGATGTACTTTTTATTTTTTGTTTCTAAATAAAATTTTAATTTTTCTGACAATCAACTTTTCACGATATACGTCTAATTGTGGTAATTATAGTATAATTTTTTAAATTTGTTTTCTTCAATTTTATATTTTTTTGTTTTTTAATTTAATATTGCAGCTTCCGAAAACTTAATTTCTTTAAGATATTATCAGAAAGCTAGATTAATAAAAAAAATTAATATAAAAATAATTGAAAAATTAAATAGTCTTTAATTATTGATTAATTGCACAAAAAGTAAATTAAAAAAATTATTTCTCTAATTCATATCAAATTGACTAGAAATACTATATTTACAAACAATGATTTATTTCTATTCGAATATGTATTCGTTCAATATAAATGGAGTGACGTGATTTTAATAAAAAGAACAAATGTAATGGTGCCATCTTTTCATAATGAGTCAAAATTCTTAGTAAAACATTCAAATGTAAACAGTTACCATTAGTACGAATGGAGTAACACAAACTTCAAAGACTTGAACATAGATGACAGCATGTATTCTCTCGAAAACCATTACGTTACTTGAGTTTACGTATGTTGTCTTACAACAAGAAATATGTAACTACAAATAATCATTTAGCCTAAGTAAATTTACAAATTTATAATAAAGGATAAAGCTGAATAAAAGCTGAAAATAAAAGGTTGAGTTAATAATTTTGAAATTAGAAAGAAAAGTGAGAAATAATTTTAAGTAATTAAATAAATTAATTAAAATAGATTAATTCATGTTTATAAAACTTATTACTTATCGTCAAACGACTATTTTTATATTGACGAAACAATGGTGTCACACTCAGAAAAATGTTCCATGCATTTTTCTATTATTAAAAAGCTTATTTTGAACAGCTTCAACTTTTTACATAAAAATGATTCTTAAAAACGAATGAAGTACGCTCATACACAATTTTCTTTAATTTATAATAAAATGAGTGAAATGTATAACTGATTTTATCAATCGAATTTAACATGAGCTTGGTTCAAGCACCGATTTTTTCTTCAGTAAATAAAATCTTAGAGTTTGAAAAAATCAATTTCAAGTGTATGATAAATAAGTTTGTCATATTATCGCAAGTAGTCATCGATAAAGGTAAAAATTATTATCTCGTTTTAAGAAATTCTTTATATTGAAACACCGAAAGGGTTTCCATTCATCACAAATGAAACACTTTTGTTGTCCAGATCACAAAAAATGTCTAAAAATGAAATACTTGTTTTTCCATTGCAGTTAAACCAATACAATAATATCTAATACTTTTGTACAGCTGTTTGTCATTGAACGAAACGAAACAACAATTTCGAGCTTATTCCGGCCAACGAATCGATTACGCTAAAAGTCCGAAGAGATGCATCGAGCGATACTTCTATATTTGTATCACTTGAATTCTCCGTTCCAAACAAGGTCGTAAATTGATCGATCGAATTAACAGCCGTCGCGGTTGAAAGTTGTGCGAACTTCAATTGAAGAAGCATTTGATCTCGACGTGGCCGAATCTCATAAGATCGCACGATCGGCCGGAAAGATGAGGACGAAAAGCGAGAGGCGATATTTCGATGGAGCGAAAGAAGCGGCGCGAGACGAGGATGGCGATTAAAGCTATTCTTAAAATAGGGCTCGCCGAACGAGCGAATGAACGGCGAGCGCGAAGATACACGGACGGAACGAGAAGGCGAGAATGAGAAAAGGACGAGGATACGGAGGCGATTCGGAAAGAGAGCGAGAGAGGAACGGCGCGCGGATGAGGGGCACCGCGACGTGCTTCTGGGGTCGCCGGCTTTTCAGGGTTCGAGCTTCGTGTCCGAAACACCACTACCGCGCTCTCACGCGCTTTTCCACCTCTTCGTATGAAGAGTCCTCGCGGCTTCTCTTTCCCGGATCGCCGATCGATTTGCTCGATAATCGCCGCGCTGTGTTGTCAACGTGCCGGAAGTGAAGTGAAAATTGTCTGGTGGATCGATGTAACTCCAAAGTGTTTGTGCACCGATCGACGGAGCAGTCATCTCGAATGATTGGACTTTTCGATTCGGACATTCAAATTTGCACGCGATGTCGTCTTTCAGAAATTATGTGAGTTACTAACATTGTGTGAAATCCAAGATTGAAATTTGCAGATCCTAGTTTATGATCGATTGACGTTTAAATCGGTTTCGAGTAAACGTTATTGGATAGTGAAATCAAATTGTTTTTTTGAAGAAGTAAATCTGTACGAAAATCGAAGGCACTGTTTAGTTGTTTAAATATACACTTTACAAAACATTGAATTTTGTATGATTAGGATTTTTTGGAGTAATAATTTTCAAAATTATTAATTAATACCGAGATGTTTCCCTATTCTAAATTTACAGATCTGTATAAATTATTTGTGTTACTTTTCTTCTTTCAATAAAAGTACGTAGTGAACCATGTAATTTTTATTCCATGATATTAATCAATATTTGATTTAATCGGCGTCCCTAAGCGATCAACATCTGACCAATTCTTTCAACTCTTTCAACTTCTTTTTTCAACAAATATAGCTTTAAAACTTTTTAATATTGAATCATTCATAATTTTATCTTAATGTTATTGGTCTATTCAAATGTTGACCATTATAGGTGACATAGATGAAATTAAAAAATGACCATCGTCATAAAATCAGATATATGGTTTACTGAGTATCGATTCATTTTCTAAATATATCATCAGCGTATCGATCAGTCCATTTATCTATTTCAAAATCAATCAAAGACATAAATAAATTCATTTACTCAATTTGCTTAATCAAAAGAAAACGTGTTACGATTAATTTGAAACGAATAAAAGCTTAGCGTTAATCGCATACTGTTCAAGACTTCTCACACATATCAATGACAACTGTACGTCGGTAATTTTAGAATAAATATAAAATAAAAGTTAATTTCCTGAAAGTAGTTATGCGGTACGAAATTTCACATGTGTTCACGGTCCTGAAAGTAGTGTTTACAAAACATCGTTAATTTAAAGTCTTGCAGTAACACCCACGTCGACGAGCGTAACATGTTCCGCATTGAATCACCTCTTCAATGTATGTGTGTACGACTTTTCGTCGCCTGTTCGCAAGATTTTTCACTGCGCAAGAAATAATAATCGGAAATAATTGAGTTATTCTTATACGCAGAGTAAAATTGCACGCTTTGGACAAAACTTTTTGAGATTCGAATTATGATCTGTTTACAATAAATATAAATATAACATGAGAAGAAGTATTTTATTTTAAGATGCTTAAACTCTGTTTAAGTCTCTTCTCTAAAAGACGTCTCATTAAAAGACATCGTTAAAGTTTATTCTAAAAAGTGCTTCGAAACATGATCATTGTTATTTTAATGCAACAACAATGCGGGAAGAAACATTTTTAACAATCTGTAATGTTATTATTGAAATTCAAGAGTCGTCGATGAAATACTGTAAATTGTTTTTGTAAAGAAAGAAAAAAAGGAATCTTGCAATTTGTTCCAATGAATTGTTTGAGTATAAAATATTTACACATTACATTAACACCTTTTACATGAAAAACAAATTAATAGTCATTATAATTGTTCAACATGAATGAAACCCATGGACTGGAAGACAATACGATTCTTATGTGAATCTTGTCAAATGGAACTTGCCTTGCTTTGAAACTCGTAACTTCAATTGTTTGACTCGAGTAAAGGCTTATGAAATTAGGAATGTTAATATAATACATTCATGAATTGTCTCAAATTACTCAAATATTCTATCGAAAGATTCTAAATATTGAAAAATGAAAACAAAATATATAAATAAAAGATATAAAGCATTAAAATAAAAGAAATATTATTTCGATATTTTAATTAAAAAATCGCAAATATTGCAAATTTCTATTTCAACATATTTCCTTTACTGTTAGTACAATACAATTCCAAAAGCAATGGTGTATTATAGAATTGTAGTTAGTTGATGAGCAATTGTAATTACCGAATTTCGGTTTAAAAAAAAATAGTAATAAATGTAATTATATTTTATGGTGAAGGCTGCATTGAAAATGCGTTTGGAAATCTTATTGTATTTACCTCGAATTAGCATTTCGATTAGCGGCGTTTGTAGACGACAAGCGGTTTAATGTGCGCACAATGAGCCCAGATAAATTTAGACTTGCATGGCGTTTGCGCTCTCATTCCTAGACGAGACCTGGAAATCGGAGAATAGTCTCCAGTTTAAAATCATTACTTTAATTTTAGCATACTAATTGTTCGTAATCTAATATTATAATTCACATAAAAAGAAACGTTATTATAAACGGCGACTTAATAAATTATTAAATAAATATCAACTTACATTTCACACTGATTGGGATTCACAAAAACAATGTTTACTCAAATAAACAACACTAAACTCACAGTATTTTCTCAATCAAATCGATTTTAAAACGTTTAAAAATAAACTTTAAAACAATTTCTGACCTAACTACGGCGCTGTTAAAAAAAGACATGTTTATAGTCATTTGACGAAAGATAAATAGTCTGACGGAACACAATCGCGGTGAAATAATACCGGAAAGTTAAATATATAAACGAGCAGTGAAAACTCGCAATAAGAAAAAATAATACGAAAAGGTAAAACGGAAGATAAGAAACGAAACGGATTATCCCAAAGAGAAAGAGAAGGGCGAATTTTTAGCATCTGTATTAAAGACTTGCTGCTATTTTTAAGCAAGCTCGTGAACGCCACTATTTTCTTGTACTTTCTCGTGTGTGGATGATTAAAGAAATACTTCTTTAATCGTACATCAGAAAAATGAATGCATTAATTTGAATGTATAATAAATGAGATAGAATTACAAATCCAAATTAATGGCCACAATGTAATCGACGCGATCAAATATTTTTGTTTACCATTTCGAAAACGAAGACGTAGAATAGCAAATAAAATAAACAACAGTAACTAAAGGGGTCATGACCTCCCTGGGTTTGTTTGTTTATACGTCGTGTTTATATTTTCCGTGCGCTTGTTCAAATTTTCAGATCCGCGGCTGGTTTCCTATGAAATAACAGTTGAACGGTCATATACAAAATGCGAGAGAAATTCGCGACGTTAAAAGTTCAGCGTATTCAAACGTAAAACCATTTTCGTTGAATAAAAAAATGTATGTTTTCGCTACTGCAAATTTTATTACAAAATAAAAAAAAAATAATCAGTTGATTCTTTTATATATTTGATGTTGTACCGTTTCCATTAATATTTTGTTTTTTCAAAATCCAATTCAGTCGAATCTTAAGTGTAACAAATTTTTAATTAATTACGTCTTTTGGTGAGGCAATTTTTAGTTTAAATACAGTTTCGTGCGTTATCCTTTTCCTGAAGAGAAAAGTTACGCTTCGCTACGCGTAATGATACATCAGAATGATGAAACAAGAATAAATAAAGGAGGTTGTGTTTTGATTCTAAAAGATACCGCCTTTATTTCCATATGTTTAGCGAATAATCCGACAGTTTCCGTGCATTATGCAAACACCTTGATATCTTACGGTGTTACCACCGACCAGTTTTTTGATTAAGTTCTTCACAAACATTGTGGAGATAAAGTGCACGAAAAACAAAATTATAATAATAATAATAATAATAATAATAATAATGAATTAAAATAAAAAATTGAATCAATTATATGAAAATTCTAAGAAAATAAATATAACAAACTAAATGTTGCTGGCAATTTTGCATTTTTGGTTTTGCTGCATTTTTTACAGCAAACGTTAAAAAATAAAGGGGTGCAATGTTTTGCGCCGTAAACTGACAATTTATTGGATCCTTTAACTGCATATTTTATTGCCAATGCTAAACGTGTAGGTATTTTCGTATCGATGAAGTTTATAACTTTGTTGTTCAATTTATTGTATTAATGTGAAAGGTCAATGAAGGTTAAATTGTGCTTGTACTGTTCAATCGTGATGTCTCCAATCATAATTGTTACTTCGTCGTATTTTAACACCCACACTATTAATTCACATCTAAACAAGCAATGAATTAAGCAGTGTTAATTATCAATGTTGACCATTTAATGCAATGTTGTCGGAGCTATAATGTATTTCTAATGCATACATTGATTGTTGATTCATTTCCAATTTCTGAATAAAAAGATTAAGCATTTTAATAATAATTATTGTTGCATGCTTCGAAATACTTATGACCTGACGAATATAAAATTAACAAAAGTGTAATAATTTAACTAAGCTTTATATCTTGGTTATGCATATATGTAAATATCTGAATTAAGGACAATCTAAATTGGATTAATTATTCATATTTGCAAAGCTGTTGGCCATTAAAAGCAGAGTAACAGAAAGGTTATTACTCCCAGGCAGATCAGGCCACCTATTTCGAGCATGAGGCAACTTGCCAAATTCATATTAATTGTATAAAATTTCACACAAGTATATGTTAATTTTTGTCTTTGGATGCTATTTTTTTACATTTTTTAATATAAATGCAAAAAAATTTAATATTATCTATACATTGAAATTGATAAAAAAAGTATTTATTGTTGTTTAAAAAAAATGATTTGTTTGTAATATCATAAATGTGTTACTAAAATTAATTTTCAATAACAGTATTCAATGATTATTTAATCATACACTTAGATTTAATAGCCATAATATAAAATAATTTTGACAATTTTTTCAAGCTTGTATATACAAAAAGTAATTCTTAATAAAACGTAAATATTTTATCAGAATTCAAGATACCAATAAACTGGAACAAAGCATTTTATTAGAATAAATTGGTGGTTTCAATTTAGTAATGTACCATTTAACACAGTGCCAAACCATCTTGAATTTGCACCTCGACATCATTATTTCTGTGTAACGATTTGTTCTTTGATTTATGTAACATTATTTTTTATACATGTTAGTTACCGTATTAATAATACAACTTTTTACATGGAAAAAATATAAGAAAATATAGAAACAATATTTTAATTTAAAAACATGTCTTCAAAAAACAGAATTACGTTGTCTTTCAATAGAGCATGTATAAAGAAAGAAGTAAACTAACCTGTTTTTGACATTAGAATAATTCAAATGTCGATTATTTGCGCCTATTAATCGATTGTGACTTGAGTTCTCGAACGATTTAAATGTATCTACGTTTGCAGGTTAAGATATAATTGTGTGTTCCTAAAGTTTGTATTATTTTGCTAGTTGCGTAACAATATAAAATTATTTTATTCGAGTTTTTTTTTTTCAAATTTGTCGATAAAAAGTTTGTTTTTAATATAATACAATAAATATTTTCAATATGATTTAAAATTGATAACAATAATAGGTTAAGTTTATTATGATTATAACGAATTTCATTAAGAGAATTACTGTCCATTTCATTATTTCATTTTCTCAGAGTAAATATCTTTTTCACTTAAACGGTATAAATACCAATGATACTGGGAAGCTAATGAGATACTTTTTGTTGCAGAGTAACGTCGGATCATACAGATCGAGTAATCTTGGTACAACAAATTATGGGCGAGCTTCCACGACAGGAAGTGGTCTAAGTAATTATAGGAGCAGTTATTCTAGTTTTGGTTCCGCCGTTGGTCGAATCCCAACGAAAGACAGAAACATCACAGGTGTTGGAACAACTTATGGGAAAAGGGAAGGGGATAAAGTCGTCGAGAAGTCTTCATACAAATTCCTCTGTGAGTGTGAATTCAATTAAAAACAAATCATAGCTAATCTTCAACACATGGCAATTAAATAACGCCATTTAATAAATTTGAAAATAATAATGCAATTTTTTATAACAGAAAATTGATAATAAATAATGTTGATAATAAATAATATTAATAATGATAATGATATTAATAATAAATTCCATGTTTACAGCACCCAAAATTTCAGAAAAAGATAAACTAAATTCGAGACACGAATCAAGCGAAGATTTGTGTAAATCCAACAGCAGAAGTTCCTTAGTAGATAAATATTCAACTAACAAACCTCTTGATAGACCTACTTCAGTATTGGATAGATATAGTCGTGGTTCCTCTCACGAATCAGATTCCGTATCGCGATATAGTTTAAATTCATATCCAGGGTCAAGAAGTTACGAAAATGGAACCAAGATTGAAAGGAAGGACAAGAGTGATAATTCCATTACCCAAAAAAGTTACCGCACCAACTCTATTAGAAATTCTCGCGAACCTAGTCCAGATGTTAGTAGTAAATCGAGTTCATATAGATCAATCACGAAGAATAATTCATGTAATGAAAGCAATACTTCTTCCAGTAAGTATACTATACGTTTTTTCAAGACATGAAAATCGGCACAGTTTATTTTCGGAATTGTTTATTTTCATACGTTATTATTTTGTTATTGTTAGGTGCATTATATTCACCATCAGCATCAATATCGTCAGCATCGAATGTTCTGTCGAATTCAAAAATGTTTTCATCATCTCGAAGTAATGAACCAACAAATACAAACACAGGTTTCATCAATTCTGATAAATATTATCTTTCAAATGGAAAATCAACCATAAATAAAAAGAATGAAAAAGTCGTGAATGGTACCAAGAGTGATAAGGAAGCGTGTAAACAAGTCAGCGAAGATGAAGGGGTTTCTTCAAAAACGGAATCAACGGAAAGTGACGAGATTGACGATAGCGTTATTATTGTAACAGTGGCAACGCGTGGAACATCTCCATCGCCACCATCCTCGACGGCGTTCCTAAGAGCAAGACGTAACGACGCTGTAAAAGTCATCCAGAAAAATATTAGTCGACCGAAGCAGAGACCCGAAATGAAAAACGCGGAAGTCCAGGCAGTTTTAGAAGATAACTCTAGATACATATTGTATAGAAGTTCAAGGTCCAGCACACCTTGGATGTCGTATTTAGATAAGTATCCTTCAACTTGCTCGTCAACGTCATCGTACACAACGAGAAGCTACGGTAATAATTCTTCACCTAGATTAAGCAATTACGCATACAGTCGTATGGATGCTACAAATTCTCATTTATCAAAATGTGACTCATCTTTGAAAAATAGTGACCAAGAACTGCAAACTTCGCAGAAAACTGATACAGCTTCTAAGTTAAGAAGTAATAATGCGCAAAACATTAGTGAGACTGCAAAAGCATCTAGTCAAAGTGATATTAACGCAAATTCGAATTCCGTGCCAAAAGTTTACGAAACCAAAGAACAATGTGCTAAGAGCGACGAAAAAGATAGTTCAATATCCAGAAGCGAAGACAGTGAACCAAAAAAGCCTACAATCATGAAATCTAGTAGAAATTCTATTAAGAATGATGTTAGAACATCTGGAACCATTAAAAATGATGTTTCAAAGCAAGACTATCAAAGAAACTTATCTTCGTCAAGAAGTGAAAGTTCATCGAAAATAGATGTATCAAGAAATACGTCATCGCAATCGTCTGATAGCAAAACATCGTCGAGGAGTAGCCCTGGAAAAGGATCATCGCGTCAAATGACGCGTTCGGATTCGTCAGAGAGTTCAGTTGTCAGCGTGCCAACTGGCAAATCAAAATCATCGTCAGCTGGTTCGCTGACGAATCCGAGTGCAAAAATAAAGACATCGTCGCCACCGTCGCCTGGGAAGTCTCCGGTTTCTGGCGTACCTTCAACAAACACGAAGTCCGGCAGTTCGCTCGAAGCTCGCGGGAAACCACCTGTGCCGAAAAGTGAAATGTTTAATAAGAACGTCAACAATGGCGGACCAAAGTACGTTAACAAGGACTTCCGTAAATCCGCGCTTAATATGGAAAACGGCGACCCTTCGCGTTCGCAAATCGAGAGGAAAAAGTTGAAGAAGAACCAGCGTAACGTGTCATCGAGTTCGCAAGATTCACAGTCCGAACAGAATTCAGATACTAAACTGATGTCAAATTCGTCTGTGGCTGTGACATCCTCTCGGCCCAACAGTCGCTCTTCACAAAAATCAAGTGTTTCTGTAGGCATCCAGAAGTTTTCAGCGCCAAAAAAGTGTTGTGTAAAAAATTCGGACATAACAGACATGCAGAACAAATCGATAGTCAAAAAATGTGTATTAGGATCTAATACCGATGAAAGTGATTTCTCTGACTCATCTTCTTGTAACGAAGAAGATCAACCTGTTAAACTAAATTCTGATGGTTCTAAACAAGGATTAAAGCGTGCTTCAGATTCCTCATTTGGAGGTAAAATTAGTGCAGCTTCATCACGAACTAGTGTGTTAGCTTCTTCGGCGGATGAGTTGTCAATGACGGCTGAAAAACCTCCCAGACCAAATTCTGTTTCTAAATCACCAAGGCCTGGGCAGACTGAAGAAGCCAAATCGTTTCTAATGCGTGCGTTAGCACCAGTGACTAATTTATTCAAGTCTCAAACTCAAGATGGAGATGAAAAAAGGGTAGAAGGTATAGTTGATGATAATGAAAAGGTTTCTGATCGGTCTGATCGATCAGGTCATTCCACTTCTTTGTCGAGATCAGCGACACAGAATTTATCGCAGAATCTTAGTATTACTAATTCAGATCAAAGTGGAGATAGAAGAAAATCTTATAATAAATTAAGGCATCAGTCGTCAGAGGAAAAGCCATGGTGGATGGATCCTAATTCCGATAATGTTCCAGAAGGAGTAGAGAGAGCTAGCGTGTACAACGACGATATTAGTCAAGATACTACTATTAGTTCAGTATTACCAGATGACGGTAAGATGTCTTCTGTTATTTCGGTAACACGTGCAGGAAGTTTAAAGTAGATAAATTTAAAGTGAACTGTTGAATTAATGATTTAAATATAAATAGCAAAACGCCACATTTAATTAACATTAACATTATTTTTTAATTAAATGTTTTATGTGATTTTTTAAATTTTCAGGTAAATTTAAGTTTAAAATATGGCGTCAAGATTCTGAAGAAAAATCTTATCGGCTGGATGTTAATGATAATATTCCAGACGATGGAAAGAATCAAGGCATGTCATCACCAGGTCGTATTTCACGTAAAGGGTCTAGTCGTGGTAGTACAAAGTCCGGAGAAAGAAAAAGCCGTATAAAGCATCAACAGTCTGGAGAACGTGCTTGGTGGATGAGCGACGATCCGGAGAATGTTCCAGAAGGAATAGAAGTCATTCCAGTAAATGTAACTAACTCACATTCTAATGAGAAATCTGATCAGTCAGAAGACAGTAATAACCGAAGAAGATTTATTCATAAAATCAGACACATTGATTCTGGTGAGAAACCGTGGTGGTTGGATAGTACATCTAATGTACCTGAAGGAATAGTCAAAATAAGCACAGAATCATCTTCCAGTTCATCGGATTCTTCAGAATCATATGAAAGACTGGAAATCGGCGTTAATGCAGTTAACAACAATATTAATAGCAATGATAAACATAATATTAATAATAATAGCAATAGCAGTAGAAATTTTGCCAGATTTCCTGCAGAATTTCCACCACCGACGCCAGATGAACCATTGGGGGATCGAGCTAGTCCAGAAGGGGTTAGTTTTCATCATACTAATATTGCAAGTTTAAAATTTTAATTTTTTAATATAGTCCATAATAAAAAATTTTTTATGTGGATAAAATTGTATTTGTATAATCATATTTGCATTGTAAATTTTATATAAAATCATAAATTAAGTAAATACTTTTATTATATTTATTTTAAATTTGTGGTATGAAAACAAAAGATTGTCCAACAAGAAGTTCCAGTTATAAATTGCATTAAGTATGGACAAACAGAAATATTAAACGTAATACTATTATACCGTATTATATTAATATGCATTGGATTATTACAAATTATTGCATAAAAACAAATTATTAATTTTTTTAATGTATTTTATAATCCTTTTCCCATTCATTAAATTTTGTATCCATTTTTATCTAATCTTACTTCTGATTAAACTAATAAATACCTGAATTTTCAGATTGAAAATCCGCCAGATCCGCCAGAAAGCTATGGTAGAAAATCACCATATGACAATGTTTCCTCAAGCAGTACAAGACCTTCCAGTCGCAAAACTCCTCGGAAACGACCAGCGAATCTGCCATTGTTTATCAGCAAGCACACTGATATTGATGACTTGCTAGGTGACGCGATAACTTTGTCATACAGCCCGACAATGCCATGTGGACATAAACATCAACCTGAAAAAAGTAAATAAAATAATTTATAAAACAATTCTCAAAATTGAACAAAAAGTATTTGCACCAACGGATTTTATGATTATATATTAAAATTAAAATAATTTCTATAATCATCTTAATTCTAAAATATTGATTAATTTAACAAGTTAGTCACAATGAACTATTTAAAATTTAACGTTTTTGAAGATTTCAATGTTCATTAGTAAAAAAAAATATATATAATCTAATAAATAAACTTTTCTATGTACAAATCGTGATAATTCTTCTTCTTTTATTAATAATTTTACAAAACGAATTATATTTTTAATTATTTTAGAGCACAAAGTTCTAATTTTCTATTACAATGTATGTTTTTGAATTATACATGAATAATTTTTGTTTGGTAATAACTTCAGTAAGTTGAAAACTTCAAATGCATATAATTTTTTGGACACTCAATTAATTAATAATAGTTCTTTTTTGTTTTTATACAATAACTGATTATACGGAGTCTTAAAATATTCTGATTAAAAGATGTGAACTCTTAAAACAAAATTATTTCAAATTAAAAAAGCTGAAATTATTTCTAGCGTCAGTGTCTGGTAACAGCAGCGAGTGCGAAGAAATAGACGCAACTCAAGTGATCATTCACGACAGCACGCCGAAGACACCTGTGATTCAACGCAGACACAGGTACGTATAATATGATTCGAAGTTAGTGCGATTTCCATCGCAAGATAATCCGCGCCAGACTTTCGCGTAAAGTCCTTACGTCATTCTGATGTATGGTTTTTCCTTTTTTTAGGGACATAGACAGGCCTCAGCCCGACGGTTACATCCCGGTAAGTCCTTGAACACGTATGAACCCATACATAAACTTAATGCCACTTCTTGCGCACATCCATTTATACGTATCTGCGCACGAACTTGTAGCATATTTATTGCACGACATGTCAATTTAATCATCAGTCTGCTTTGATTTATCTCAACGTCACCGCTGGTACTGTTGGAGCG
>JABFOV010001869.1:0-22578 GCA_022817685.1 Aradophagus sp. ZL-2020 | reverse complement strand
TATATATATATATTTATATATACACATAAACTGCACCTTTATACGATTTTGAACTCCTATTCAGGTAAATATTCTTTCTGCAATGCACGCAAGCAAAACCCCCTCCAATTCAATTTTGTTTCCACTTTTAATGATCTTGGTTTTGGGGTGTAAATTTTAGTCGCCAGTGCATTCGAAGCATTAATATATGTTGTTTGACATACTGTGGGAGCGGTGAATAAAGTGGTACTTACTGCCCTAGGACTATTAAGTGATATCGCTTTAAAGCAGTAATTACAACCCTTGGGAGGTTAGTTCAACTTCATCGCTCGTTCCCACGAACGTTTAAATTATTATTTCTTGTTTTGAATGCTTTTTTGCAGTAATTTTTTAGAGGCTTCCTTAAGTTTAGAATATATATTTTTATACGTCACATTTGTGCACCTGATTGTTGTAGCAAACTATAATGTCCTTTTTAGATAATGAAATCAAATTATATTATTTCAACAAATTGTGCAATTGTAAAATAATCTTTTTTTCACATAATGATAATAAATCATACAGTGTGCATGAGTTTTAGTGATACATGGAACTTCAAAGAAAATTGAAAATGTCAGAAATTGAAGAACATTAAATTCGCGTCCGAAAGGCGCAAGTTATCCATAAAATTCATAAAGTTATCGTTCGTAGAAAGTGGCAATGACTCTCCAAACCCATTTCTGACTTGATAGACCCCAGAATATGCTTCAATTTTGAAATTTTTTTTCTGAAAAACAATGTTTTGTGCCGCTGTATAACATATTCAGAAAAGATTTTGAACAGCAAGTTTTTGTCAATCTAATCTATTATATAATGTATGATTATTAAACCATTAGTGACAATTAATCGTAGAACTCGTAAACAAGACTAAAACGAGTTAAAACGGGGGGCGGGGCGAGAGGGGGGGGGGAAAACGAAAGGAAGAGAGAAGCGAATGAACGGGAAAGTACAACAGGGCATTATGAAGTACGACCACGTATCGTCCATAATCTTCGGCATAAAAGTTAAAGCGTGTAAAACCCTGGTAACTGGCAATGAAATTAACCCATCTGGCTACAGCGTAGGGGCGTTCTAGGCCAGCGCGATGCAACTAGTTGATTTATCGGTGCTTTCGCGCAGCGAAAACTAGCTGGGTGGTCGAATTAGATTACGACACGTGCACAAATTGCTTTATTCAAATGCAATTCTGGGGTGGCGCGACTTATTTATGCGCCGCTGAAAGAACTACGCCGGATCAGGAAGCTACTTTTTCATCTGCCAGCAATTGTCGCACTTTTGCCGGGCACGTAGTTTTAACACCTGCGATACGATACGTTTCAACGTTTCAACGCGCGCATTACACGCCAACGCGTTATTACGTCTGACAAACTGTGCCTTTCAATCGCGCTGTTCGAAAAATCGGCAGCATTTGTTTCAATTTTCAAAGAAAGATCACTTTCAGAATGATTCAGAGCAAGTGATCATTTTCGGAGTTTGTTGATTGAAAATTTGTCTTGGGGTATGATTGAAAAGAAAGGACCAACCAAATCTTTCATTTTGAAAATTCACGATATCAAGTTTGACCTCCAAGTTTGATTTTCTGATTTCTCTAAAATTGTTTCTAGTTGGAATTCACCGAATAAGCCATATTGTGAAGAAAATTGCATCGAGCAAAAAATATGTATGTCATATTGTAACTATGTAAATACAACATAAAAGTTAAAAGTTTTTATAATGACACTTTTGACCAAATTTCGTTTGAAGAACGGATTCGTCATATTGTAACGTTTAATCACAAGTTAAGCCATTAGCCAGTGAATCGCACTCGCACTATCGAACGAAATTAGGATTTAACAAGCTGCAATTTCTTGTTACGTAATTTTCCTGTTGTTTAACAACAATAACTCCTGCTGGAGGGAATTTATATAACGATCATCGAAACGACGTTGTCAATTGGCCCGCGAGGCGAGCTCGAAGTGTATCGATCGTCGTCGGATAGATGGTCGTTATTAAGCTTGTCGCGACAAGGAGTAGTCATTTTTGCGAGGGACAATATATTTATTGCTAAGATTCCTCAAAGTCTCGCAGTTACCGGCAAAAGAATGCCGCTGAAAGCAGCGGACAAATATCTCCGTTATAAAAGGACATCGAGCCTGTTGACTGCGCGAGAGGACTGCGTGTGGATTCCAGACAGATGCCGCACAACTGCGAGCAAACATTCAAAAAATAAAATCACTTTCAGCGGGAATTCGAACAACTTTCTTGGCGAAAGTCAAAGGCAAAAGTTACGCCACGTCGAAAAATGTCCAACTACTTATTGCTACTCGACCGACTTTTTATTTTATTTTATTTTATTACCTCGTTTTTTATTTCTCCGTTTTTCCCCTGTTACCACGATAAAGGACCTATTTATCATGACAACAGTGGCAAGGATAAACGTAGATACTTCAATATAAACTCCGGTTGATTTTCTTTATAAATGTATGGATTATCGTCTTCGTCGAAGTCGATAGTCGAGGATTGAATTTTAGGCAGAATAACTTATCTTGCTGATTGTAACCTCCTTTACTAGGTAGAGCTTGATGGTGGTACTTTTTCACACGTATCCTTTTGTCCTCTTACATTTATTCACCCGAACGGAGGGATAGTCGTCTCTTTTGTGCACAACGTTTGAGTCGAAATTAATGCACTGTTATTTCTGCACTAAAGCACTGAGAAGAACGTATATGCACTGCACCAAGCTCATCTGCACTACATTTCTGATTGAAATTTGCCCAGTATTTTAATGTAAACATTTGAATTTCAGGTCAAGTTAGGACATACCTTGTTTCGGACAGACCCGCAGAGATAAGCTACAAAGTTTGAAGAATCTGTAGAAAGAATAAAAACAAAATTGATATACAATATGTACAGAAGGGTATAATTGTTCAACTGATTTGAGCATTGGATTATAGTAATTATCACCTAAAAAGTATATACAACTTGTTGATGTCAAGTGGTATTCAGTTCGGAATACGGCATTAAATTTGAAGCTGAATAAATTATATAGACTTTGAAAACGTCTCAAGTATAGTAATTATAATAAGAAGAAAATACGAATCTTTAACAGCTTTATAACTGAGATTGCCTAAAACAGAAAACAATATTTTAATTTTCCAAATGTTGCAATATTCGATTCAATATGACGCTGATACAATCGGCTCAACATAAAAGATAATTCAAACGTCGCAAGGAATGTTAAAAAGGAACTCGTCTTAATACTGAAAATTATTGAAGTTGCAAATCCCCAAAATTTTCGTACTCAGAATCTGATTGCCTCTCGCCTAAAATGTATTAAACAATGTAAATTTATTGTCATAAGCTTCTGAGTATACACTGTAATTAAGCTCTGAATGAATAGGCTTGATGTCGAAGACGATTCGAATTTTCCAAAGATTATCACGAGTGTTGAAGAACGAGCTAGTTGTCTGGGTACAATTGGACTTGAAGAATGAGAGGTGGAAGACGGTTTGTTGTTCAAAAGACACACGACACGATCCGAGGACTCTAACCGAAATAAGACTCATCGCGTGCATAAGGCATACATTTTGCCAACAAAGCGGCAGTTCCGCCGCGGGCTCTCCAAGACCTTGGACAAACAGCGACTTCGTTTCAATCATCGACCCTCTTTCTCGCCATTTTTATCGTCTACTGTGATTTTCAAAACGCACTTTCTTATGACTCTTTTTTCATCGGCAGAGAAAAAAGAAACTATAAATAGAAAAAGAAATGAAAGGAGTTTTGAATTCGGAGGCGAGAGCCCTTTGGCCCGTTTTTCTTTTTCTTCTTCTTCTTCTTCTGCGGGACCGTTAATGAACGGCGGTTTGTTTTGAAAATACTAATTGCCTTTGTTGTCTAATTTATAACGATACGTCGGGGCTAATGTAGCAATACGAGCAAAAGTTATGCCCTACTTCCGTTTGGCGCAGGTCGCAGCTGAATGCAGACTGCGAGCGCGCGAGACGGAAACCACGGGGCTCGATAAAGACAGAAAAAACTCACTTCCACGGCGAAAACCAAATCAATAAACCGACAATTTCTCTCTCTCGTTTTCGCTCCCTCCTTTTCACCCCTTTCCATCGCACGGTTACGCCGCTCGGGATGCTGCGTCTATTCGACTATACCTATGGTCATGTTATCGAGAGAGCGATAGTTCTCGGTGAAAGTGCTTTGGCCGGAAAGAATTATTTAAATATTTTTTATTCAAGCGGATTCGCAGGTTAGGCGATGCAATTATTCGTCATGTGATTTGCGGAAGGATTGATTTGATAACATTTCAATCTGACTCAAGATGCGTTTTTGGTCAAGATGAGTAATTTTGAATTGAAAGAGAAATGCGAAATACATGTTAAGTTTTGACAGGGATAATAGAAAGTAGTGTTTTCTTATTTACGTCAAACGTTCATTATTTTTCGAATTCTTACAATGAAAACTGTAATTCGATGGAGATGAATTAAATAATCTTTTTGAGGAAACAATTTATTTTAATATAATTCACTTGTCACAAATTTGACACATCTACTACACGATGTATTTCACAAAAGTTACGAATGTCAGCAGCACTAGTTGGTCGAAGTGACGTGTTATTAGATTCCAATTAATTTGACATTTCGATCGTTAAGTTGTCTATAACTGGGGAAAAAGTTGATTGAAACGTTTTTAATCCATACATTAGTTAAATTAATTTAATTTTAATTTTACTTTGAATCCATTTTCTAAATTCAAGAAAAGTTGGACTTTGATACATGGTCCATTGAATGTGCAACTTTTGACAAACATCACTTGATACCTACTTTGCCGACCATCGCAACTTTCATTACTCGGGTAATAAAGATATTTTTGTGAAAATAATAGGAAACAATTTTTTTTTATCAAGTAAGAAATTTTATAGTCTTCCTGAATTTTTCCCAACAATTGCATTACGATCATATTGCGATAATCGATTGTGAAATATTTTTATATTAACCACTGTAAAATAATTAAGTGATAATCATTAATTCGCAACATAATGAAATCAGTAAGTGTAAACTTGCATGTTTTTCATATCAAAGTTTTATTAATTGAATGATTGAACGAACGCGGGGACAAAAGTTAATTTTAATAACAAACTTGCTTTTAATAACAAACGATAAACATGTGACCAAAGTTAATAATGACTATTTTTTGATGTACATTTTTGAAAATCCTTATTTTAGGCACCAAGGATAAGAATACACATACGCTGTGTACAAGTAAGTAACCATTTTGTTATGTAAAGAATCAAGATATACGTTTTTCGTTGCTTACTCGGCAGTCTATTATGTGTATAAATGTACAATGGTCACGTGCCGGCATCGGACTTGAATAAAGTCGCTGTCAAAGGATATTAAACTTGTGACGTGATGCCGCTTCCCATCTCGGCAACGCGTAATAACAGCGGCTGTGTTGGCAAAGATAAAAAGGGAAAATCAAGAAGCGCGATTTACGTTACACGTATCGATTTTACCGCGGGCTACGTTTGATACGTTTCGTGCCAATCGGTTATTGAAATTTCGGTTCAATGTTCAATGAAACGAATGTATCGTTAAAAAATGTATGACGCGACAGTGTCACTGAATTGAAGATGCAGCGAGTCAGGCCTTTTATTGTTCAGTGGTTGGTGGCTCCAGAGCGTTACCGAATTCGCTCCAACCCTGTCAATTGGCAATCGGAGAGCTTTCTCGAGGGAAACGGAGGAAAAGAGGTCTCTTCACCTTTGAATCGCGATGCCATTTGTCACGCTCACGATACATACTTCGAATCGTCGAGATTATCAATTAACAAATCTAAACCGTTTACAAGTGCGCTTGCCAATGCGGTAGAAGAAAGGGGAAGGGGGGCCGAAACGAAAAGTCACGAAAAAGTATGCAAACAAACTCGACCGCGGTGGTTGGTGGAAAAGGACGAAGACGAAGAAGAGGAGGAAAACGTGTCTATAAAAAACGAATGAAGATAAAGAAAACAAAGCGGCGCGCGAACGAAACACGGCCCGCCTATGCTCGGGCATTGTACGCCGCACGCATATATTTACACGAGCAGATGCAGCCATAATATATGAGACGTATACACGATATTCGGTGACGACGCGGCAGAACGCGAAGCGCGCGCTCCGAGCAGACAAAAGCGCGCGGCTCGAAGCTTTTTAATTGCGTCGCTCTCCATTTCGCCCTCTATTACATATTTCTTGCCGCGTTCCTTTCATTTCCCCTCGCCCCGTGCCCCCCGCCACCCCCGCGGGCGCTCTCTCTCGCTGCATTCGCCGTCCCGGGCATTACAAGGGATTATGGAATAATCGCGAGCTCGCACTCACGATTCAGCCGTCGCCGGTAGTGGCGCGGTGGATTGTTTTCTTATCGGAAATTTTACCGGGTCCAACGAATCGGACCTTAACTTATCAATGTGTTTCGATGGCTGGCAAGAAAAACCCCCATTCTCAAATAGTAATGACAAACCCTATTCTCAAATTGGCAATGACAAACCCCCATTCTCACACTGGCAATGAATACGGATTGGGGGTTTTTCATTGCCAATTTGAGAATGGGGGTTTTTCACTACCAATTTGAGAATGGGGGTTTTTCATTACTAATTTGAGAATGGGGGTTTTTCATTGCCAGTTTGAGAATGGGGGTTTTTCTTCCCAGCCATCGATTTATAGTAACGATTCGACATATTATTCAAAGACCTATTTAATTTCAAAGTTATTCGTAGGCAAAGGGAAATTATTTTTCTATTTATGTCACTTTCGTAAACGCGAATAAAGTATTCGACTCGTTTGAATTGCGCGCGCATTTTGACGTTGGCGTTTTCTTCAATAAGCCTCGAAAGGTTAGGAAATGAAAAGCTCTACTGTCACTTTGTGGCTAGTAATAAAATAATTTGATTTTTCAACAACTTATTAAAAAAAGTTTGGTTATTTTTTATGAATTCTGGGTCATACAGTTTGAATAATAATTGTCGCTATGTTGTTCTATCGATGTATAAACAATAATTCATCAATTCAATATATAATTAATATAATTTATAAACGTTGAAAATATAATTAAAGTAGTCAATCAAAAAATGAAAAACGAACTAGCAAAATAAATAATAAACTTCTCTGAAAACGAATTTCATCTGTGCGTAAAATTTTCCCAATCTTTCTCTTATCGTTTCACATGTTATTTCGTCAATAACAGAAAAGGAAAACTAGAGAAAAGGAAAAGACAGAAGGAAAGAAAAAAAGGGGAAAAAAAACTTATACTGACAAATCCGCATTACGCGATAATACGGTTTCCACGAGTTGTCCAGGTTGTTATAATTCTTAAATCCCGGCGTTATATTCTTACGGGACAAAAGGAGGGGAGAAAGACAGTCGAATTGTTTAAAATGAAAAACAATTAGCGAGGAAAAAAGGAGGAAAAGTTGAAATTCCTCTAAAAGAATGCAACTTGAAATTCAGCCGACTTTCGTGCCGCACGAGCGCTCTTCTTCGCTTTGTATTACCCGCATAAGAAGTTCGACAAATGCGGGATACTTTTCCGTAACAAGACGACACAATTTTCATATAATCGGATTTGCAATTTTCGGGATATTTCACTGCCTCGGGGAACGATACAAACACGCACTTTTCGCAACACTCGCCGTTCGTATTAACGCGTTCGTGCGTAATTTATCAACGAGATTAAAATTCTAATGAATAATGCTGGCAAATATGCCATTGCGATCGCCAATATCGCATTTTCGCAAATGTTTGTCGCGTTTCAAGATATATTCTTACTGCAAGGACGTTAACGATATTTTATTTCAAAATCAAGATAATCAAGTTTTTGAACAACAATTATTTTTGATGCAAAAAATTATTTGTTATATATTCTGTCTAATTCTAAAATTAATGATTTCAATTATACCGTAGACAATCATTTTAAAAAAAAAAACTTTCTCCCAGCATAGTCGATTTTGTGTCATTACAATTTTTCGTCATGCAAATTATTTGACAGTTTCCCGATTGTCAGTGTTTCTCTGACGAATTCATATTATTATTAAATAATAATAACGATAAAGTGATTTTGAACGAAACTGAATTTACAAAAGATTTTTGCATCGGTGCAAATAAAAAAATAACAATTTGTGCATTGTCCCCTACCGATTATGTAAATTTATTTCAAATCAATCGATTAAGTGCTGTAAAAAATTACTCCTGAAATAATGTTGATTCAAAATCTTAATTAACCCTTTTATTGTTAATTTGTAACAACAATTTGTGACAAGTGTATTTGTAATTATTGACTATGATAAATTATTAAGTCATTTGAAAATTAGAATTATAATTTGTGGCAGTCATAAAGAGAAATAATTATAATCAAGGTATGCAAGGAGAAAGTGCATGTCTTGCTTTTGGCATGCGCAGGTCGCGTCGTCATTGACTGTCCTCCATTTTAATACCAACAGTGATTATGAAACATAAAGATTCGTAATTAACACAAGCATATAGTCAAGTTTCAATTGACAAGGTAAAATAGTAAACAGATGATAAAATAATGAAATTAAAAAAAAATAAAAAAATGAAACAAGAGAAAAATCAAGATAATCAAGAGAAAAACAATGATTTTATAAAAAGACTTGAAATAATATTTGAAAAGGACCAGAAATTGTAAAACTCTGTTTTAAACTTCTAAAATATCTATTAAAATTTACACGTACAATTTAAAATGAGTGTCATTTTAAAAAAATCAAGCTTCTTTTCTTTTTTGAAATTTCAAGCTTGTAAATTTTATTTTTTGTAGCAAAAGATTGATGTAGTTATTTTACATAATATTTATCATAATATTGTAAACAATGTATTTGAAATATTTAATTATGTTTCCAAAGTGTCCCTCTGAGTTTCTAGTGGGATAAAATTAGGAAAAGTTACTACATATTTTTTTCACTGTAATATAGCAAATGCATTGACAAGTTTTAAAAAAAAATTGTTCCAAAATTTATTGTCTATTTTAACTCAAGTAAAAAAAAAAAAATAAAAATAAAAAAAGTAACTTGCGGAAACTTAGAAAAAAAGATGCCAAGTTTCAACAAAACTGTCGTTAAAATTTCGTCTCAAAATTTTGCAACAAAAAGAAGGGCAACAACCGAAAAAGAGTGTCGAAACGGGATCAGGATTGCAAAGTTTATTACGGTACATAACTCTTGTATATAATTATGGTTTAATTATGAAGCGTGCTTGTCACCAGATTACTCTTCAATCGATTAATTATCGTTTCATTAATTAAAATCACGATACGCTTATAAGTGGAGTTGAAAATTAAGGCACGTGTCCGTAATTACGATGCGATCTGGCAACACTGTCGGGCCGAAAGCACGACGAAAAATCGTCGCGCCGGTTTTTCGGCCGTCGATATTCGGAACACCCAGTATACACAAATGGACGTAGCCTAACATGGCCAGAGCTCAGGGTGGTTAAGGGGCAGGGGGGCAGGGGGGCAAGGTGGAGGCCGCGGGGAGGAAGCTCATAAACTCAAAAGTTGAAAATGTTGGGAAAAGGTCAAGCCAAGGAAGGGGTTGTGCTTGCAGGGTAGAGCAGCCTCTGGCCGCATGGCGCAAGCTCGCTCTCCCGGCGGTCCTCCTACCATCGCCCAGTGGGAGGAGCTTTTGTGTTCGCCAATACATATCCCGTCCTGGCCGAGTCAGTCCTTCGACGTCCGAAACCCGGTGCGCGGTCCTCCGTTTCCAATTCGGTCTCGTCCATCTCAAAATCGCGGGGACCAAAATGTAACTCCGCCGGGGGGGAGGGGAACAGGTACGTAGGGGGGGAAAGAAAAAAAGGGGAGAGTGACAGCAGGGGGGGGGGGGCCAGTCGGGACGAGACGATCGCAAAAACGCGGATTTTTTATTTGGAGGGGGGACGCGGGATTTTGGATTTTGAGTGGCAGTGCGCGTAGTAACGATCGCCCATGAATATCGCAGTCGAACGTTCCGCAAGATGTCGGCAAAAGTCGGCCGAATTCACGCGAAGGCATTTCCCCTTCGTTTGTCATTTTCCAATGACGTTGTAATATGTGTATTAAGCTTTCAACATTAATTTGTAAAAATAATAATAATAATGATATTAATAATAATGAAACGAAAAGAAGTGAAACGATATGAAGTAAAAGATATTTTTATCGCAAATTAAACTGTTTTATTTATTGATAAAAAATATTGGTTTTTGATATAAAAACTTTTGTTGAATATCTTTTTTGTTTACTAATATACGTTGGAAATTTCAAGAACGTCGTTGCAACGACGTTGCACCGACGCCGCATCGGGTTTTGTTGACTGTTTGACGGCGTTCCTGCAGTGGACAACTTTTTTTCAGTATACGTCGCTTCTTCTTATTTCGCTTTTACCCTTTCCGCCATTTTGTATATTTGGATGTTGTTTTGATTTGTTTGAATATCCACTGCCGTTTCGAAAGTATAGATTTGACTGATCGGAATTTTCGTCTTACAATAATGAATTGTAATTAAGGGGACTAAATAATCAAAAAAATTATAATTATATTTTCAATTTGTCTTAAATTAAAATTTTTGAACTTGAATTTAAAAATGTATTTTAGTGGTATCAAGGTCGTTGAAAAATTTAAAACATCATTTTAATTTCGATTAATGCTCTACAAAATTTTATGTTGTAAAAACATTGGAAAATGAAAATTAAAATATAAAACTCATTTAAAAATTATAACATTTTGAATCATGAGTTTTAAATTTTAAATATAATTTATTTCAATACAGAATATTGTTGTCTTCAATAATGATTGAATAATTAAATATATACAGAATAGGACATTTCATTTTGTTGTAATTTACTTAATCTCAAAAATGAGACAAAATATTGATTGATTGAAATAATAATTTATTCGATATAAATCAAATGAATCAATTGTTCTTTAAATCATGATTTCTTCCTACTCTAAAAATTTGTGATTTGACGTGAAAAATGTCCCATATTACACAAGTTCCAAGAATATACTCTAAAATGCAAATATATTTTTCGTTACAATATATATAGGCATTGATCTTGTTTTAATGACTGTTTAATTTAATTTTCAGAGTAGTCGATTGGTCTGTCAAGAAGCGGCTTCATTTTCGTCGACTTTAATTTTGGCTTCTCGGCCCTTTGGTTCCATTTTCATCGTGATCGGGCGGCGGAGTTGCGCGATGAGACCCATTCCCTTCGCGCCCACAGGGCCGGACATCGAAACAACGACCGGTTGAAATTAGCGCGCGATTCGCCTTTTCTTTTCAAATTCCGGCCGTCTGTTTTACGACGATTCTTCACATGAGGTCGAATCGCCGCGTTAGCTGGATGTTACGTAAAGCCGCGTCTGTCACGTCGGCGAATCTTCGCGGGAAAAAAAGGTACTTTGCTTTTCTTTTGAAACAAGTCGATGAATCTTAAGGCGACTTGTTAAAATCCTATTAACAGGATGGCCAACGGTCGCAAAGTTGGGCCAAGTCAAACAATGCTTTCAATTCCGCAAATGTCAAGGAACGACAATTTCGGTCAGATTAAAAAAATCGTATGATTAAATTATATATAATTATTGAAAAAACGATGTGTCTGAATTCGTCTGAACTTGGAAAAAAAAAAATTGATTCTTTAATTTTGTTGGCTACTCTGTTAATTCTTTTTCTTAAATAATACAATAATATAGAATGTAATAAGCAAACTAAAATTGTATTCAAAAATTTAATTAAGGTTCCTTCGATCAATAGATGTAAATGGTCAGTTTAATTGTATTTATGAGTTGATGGAAATTTGCAAAAACATAATTAAAATATTTTTTTTAAAGATATTACTTTTTACATCACAGATTGAAAAATGCTTCCGTAAATTTAGCCAAACCTGCCGACAAATCTGCAGATGTATACTCGAATGATACTTGTTCTAATTGAATGTCTAAGATTCAATTTGTTTGCATCCGAAAGCGGGAAGTTTGGTAAAATTTGTAGAATCATTTTTCTCTATGCGTTACCCGTGTTTTTGCATGCCATGCCTCCGCTGAAAGAACTACCACATCCCACGCATTCTTCACGAAATTCCTTCCAAATTGATTTTGCAAGGAATGCGTGCATTTGAATTTCATCGGACACTTGAAGCACCATTCAAGAACATTCTGCACTTCTTTCAGTATTTCGCTACGAAAATAATGCAAACAATTGCATTTGAATTTCCCACCGATGTTCCATTATTCGATCGTCGACGTCAGAATCAGCAGAAATCGAGAAACGCCGGTGTTAAAAAAAGTTACAATTAAAATTCTGCCAGGATCTGATCAATATCGAACGTCTTCTTCTTTTTTTTCCTTTCGATATATTTTTGAGATTTTCTTTTTTTAATCTAGATGGAAATTGGTTGAACGGTTTTAGTTGAAGTTTGAGGTACTTTCGCGCCACGTGCTCAAATATTTTTCAAATTCCGAAACTGAAATTCCAAAAGCGGCAACACGTGTTGGCCCTCGTGTAAAAAGTCGTATCGGAATTGGTGTTGGTTTTGGTAGCGCAGTCCCGGGATTGGCAGTCGAGCCGGACGACCTCGCGGCTTCTTTCACGACTCGAGCGACGCGACGCTTCGCATTGTGCCGAGCGATGGAAGAAGGGCCGTTACGAGTCGCGTCCTTCTTTTACTTTCGACTCGTGTTGACACGCTCGTATCGTTCTTCATTGTTCGTCGCCGACTTGTCCGCATACCAACACCGAGGACAAATCGTTGCTTCCAAAAGTCAACGTTTCCACGGGTAACGAATAACAATTTATTAACAAAGATGATAATAATAATGTCAATCGACAGCGTCGTGGACTTTCGACTTATTTTAACTGTTTGATGCATTAATGGGACTTTGCTCTCCTCCTTGTGTGCAGATCCAATGCCAGTGCGCGTGTGTCTCGTATGTCTCGGAAACTAAAGGATCGGACGGAAGGACTCGAGTTGCGGATTTAAACAATTGAAAATGGAAACGACGAGGTTACGCTTCATTTCCAGCATCGTCTTATGCATCTTCATTGCTCCTTATTTTGGTGAGTAGCATCATGTTTTATCATCTTCAACGTTATAGATTAGTTTTCTTGGTAAAAATGAGTGCACTGACAACGACGAAAAATGAAATTTATTCATTTCACGTTGTAAGTATTATCATTACAACAAAAAAAGTAAAAGTGATTTCATAAGTTCGGTTAAGAACATCAACTATATAAATGTTAGCTGCAAATCTCAGTCTTTGTATACACTGTAAAAAAGAATGTAAAATTACACTAGATATCATCTAAAATTACAGTAAAAGTGTAAAATTTCATTGGCTAGCTTTTACACTTTTACTGTAATTTTACATGATAACTAGTGTAATTTTACATTCTTTTTTTAAAGTGTAAATTATAAAATTAAAATTGAAATTAAAAAATAGAAAGAGGGAAAAAACATGTTTATACGCAAGATTTGAAGAACAAAGCTCCCGAGTCACGGATGACAACTTGGAATGATTCTCTGAAACAAGAACGAGTCCGTCCCCATGCATGAAAACTAAAGTCTTAATTTTAAGTCATTACTCGCGAATCACTGTTGCGTCCGATGGCTAGCGTAACTGTCCCTGAGCGCGCCGCGTACGCACGCTGTAATCTGTTAAGGCAGATTGTTAGTGGCCACTAACTTTGTGTACCATAATCATTAACAGGGAAAGCCACCGAGGCGGCTGCCGGCCAGCAACTTGCTTTTAACGTTTTACGTTACTATTAAACATTTATTCCAACGGCTTTGTAGTCTGTAATACGAATCACGGGTTTCGATTTAATTGCGTTCGACTGAATCAAATGCAATTCATCAGGATGCACAAAAAGAGTTATTTCAAGGTTAAGAGCGTGTTTCGACTTTCCAACATTTGTTTAATAATGTACATAAAGCAAAGTCAATTTTTTATTTTTTATTTAAAAATAATACTTTTATTTATAAACAACACACGCTTGAAAATCTAAGACTTAAATTTGTATAAGCTTGAAGTTTGCCACGTGGCAAATTGCCACAGATTTTGGACTTAGAAAATTTTCTACGTTCAAATATTCAAATCGACAATTTTTTGTGTTAATTTATATTTTTCACTATGTTCATTGTTGTATTTGTCGATTTAGTCGATTTCAATATTTGAACATGAAAAATTTTCTAAGTCAAAAATGTGTGGCGATTTGCCACGTGGCAAACTTCAGGCACATTAAATTTGTAACTGTAGAAAATCAACGCATCGTTTGTCAATTAAAATAATAATAAAAAGTAACGAAAACTGTAATAATATCATAACGATTCCATTCAATTATCTAACTTATCTAATTTAATTATCTAAAATAAAAACGGTAACGCAACGCGTTACTCAAACGTTGTAACGTTTTTGTGTAACGCGCTGTAACTACAGTTCCTAAGTTGTATATTATACTGTTTTGTTTCTACACGTCATTGAAAAATAAAATGTGTTAAAAAGTAGATCTCTTGTGAAATTTCGCAGTCACTTTTTACGACTGAAACAATTAATTTCGAAAAAGGACATTAAACTCTCGAAGTGAGCTCGACGCGAAAAAAAAAGTAGTTAAATGCTAAAACCTCGTGCTAATTTGTTATCTCGAACGATAAATCAACGGAATTACTGGGGCACCTCGGCCAAGATCGTTCGAATAATACTCTTTTCGTTTCCGTCCTCGGCGAGGCGGCCGAAATATATTGCGCATATCATTGCAGCGCTCCGAAATTGAAGCAATGCCTCGGCATTAGCGGCGGTAATGCCGCGCATGTACCTTGCCTCGTGATTTTGCAACTTTTCACGACTAGAATGCAAATGGCCCGCGGAAACTTGGACTTTTGCGTAACAACGGCGACCCCTCGATTGCGCAATGCCGCGTCGTCCCGTTTTTTTCTCCGTCGACTTTCACTCCGTTGTCACGTGCCCGACTGGTTATTCGAGCCAGTCAAATGCCCGGTCCTCTTTGTCTTCGATTCTTCTTTTTATTCTTCTTTTCCATACTCGTCTCTTTCACGTTATTTCATAGGGTCCTTTTAGATTCGATTAACATAATATTGAAACGTTTGTCAGGTACCGGGGCTTTGGGTCGGTTTTATTTTTTGATTATAAAAAAAATTGTCTCGAAAATTCATGGTCAACCAATCACAAATACATGGTCAACATTATTAATTTCAAATTTATCAACAGTACAAACCAATTTATTAATATTAACAACTCAATCGTCACATTATGATCACTTTAATATTAATTTGTTGTATGATTTAATATCGTATTTTATTATTAATCAAATACAATTAAATTTTTAGTGAAATAATAAAATAAAGTATAATAAAATTGATGAATTAAATAATAAAACGTTTATCTGAACGTATTTATTTATGTGATTAAAATTGCTTCACTTATTTAAACGTGAACGAAAACGATTGAAAATGTTGTAGTTGTTCATTACAGGGTGGCCAAAAAATTTGTCGAATCATTTTCCCTAGCTTTTTCATTAATTTAATTAATAATTTCGATTTCATTTTAAAAATAATTTATTTCAATTGATAAATCAGTTGATCAATTAATCATTAACTGATAAATGATAATTATTATCATCGAAGTTTATCACAAATGAATAAAAAAAAGCTATCTTCCCTCCTTCCAAATATTCGCAAAAATGATTTCCGTCCGCCGCCAGTAAAATCCCGAACGCCTCTAATTTCAACGTTTCCTTTATTGTCGAAAAATCGTGCAACTATAATTAAATCCGATCGGAAATTTTCCCTCCTCTTGACGGCGTGACGACTGAATTGCCAAAAACATTGGTTTGTGGGAAAAACGAAAAAGAAAAAACAAAATGTGGAATAGGAAAATAAAAGAGGCTGTAAGAATTTAACGCGGACGTACATAAATCGCGTACGAATGCGCGCATTATGCCAGGCTAACAGAAATGTACTCGCGCAAATACTACTCGTAATTTCCAATAAAGCTCCCGTCGAGCACTCGGATCTGCGCACTCGAGGACCCCGAGTCTGACAATGGCTCGTCCATTCGGAACAACTCCCTCTTGCGTGCGCGCTCTATTTGTATAATATACGCGCAGTGAACATCGCCGCTCTGCGCGCACCGATCGCTAATTCCTTGCACCGAGAAAACGATATCGTACAATATGGATTGTAAAATTTCGAGCATGCTTATTGGTCGAAATAAAGCAATCGAGTAATGTCATTGGCTGTAGTCAGTTACGATATGATATCGTAAACAGTTTACTATATGAAATTGTCCACGTTACAATATATGTTGCGGTGGTTACAATATGGTTTCAAATATGGTTCAAACATCAATCATATTCCAAAAACGACAAAATTTCTTTTATCAAAGCCTAACCTCAATTTCGATACTCGATAAACCGAAGCATTTTCATTCAACGTTTAAATATATTTGTTCTTTGTTATTAACCAAGGTTTTAATAAAGTTCTCGTAAAGGGGATGCAAATGTCCAAAAATGTAATTGAAAATCTTTCATAAAATGTCTTGCGCGGTAGCGGCATTACGTTGATTGGTCGGCTTCTCGGTAAACTGCAATCCACAAAAGGATTACTTCAATAGAAAGACGTGGATGGGAAAAGGCCATCAGTTTTTGCCAACTTAATCCAACAAAATGAATTTTGTTAAGGCTATTTCAAAGTTCCTACTCACTTCGTGTGGTGGATGATGCATTCTCGCGACAAAATGTTATATTTTATTGAAAAATGTGTTGGAAAAAATCAATGTTGCATACAAAAAAAAAAAAAAAAAAATGACAGCCGTTTTTTTTCTTGACAGAAGCCAATCACTTTTCGTTATGACTTACGTTGAAAATAATTTAAAAAGTTATTTTTAATTATTTGAACTAATACGGAATCATAATTTTTTGCATTTTTTGATACATTTAATTCACGTTAGCTCGAAATCAAACACACGTATTAAATTGCACGAAATTTTTTAAATCAACGATTTCGTTTCATTACTTTAATTAGGTGAATTGGAATAGATTAGCCATAATGGTGATTAGTTTCTAATAATTGGGAATTATGATTGATTAGGGAGGACTGGTTGGTCGGACTCGGGTAAGCGACGAAATTGAATCGAGTATGTGACTTGTTCGCGTAACTTGTTGCTCGATGGCCAGATGCGCGCTTCTCAGCGAAACGTCTGATCGTGGCGGGTGCATTTGGTAGCCCCAAAGTTTGCGGGTTACCATTAATCGTCGCGAGCGCTCGCTCCGCACCCTCGATATCTGGGGCGCACTTGATTATAGTGTACAGTTGCGACTCGGCTGGCGATTCACGAAAAACTTCACTCCCCGCGGTGTAAACACAGTCCCCCGACTCGCGACGATATCAAAACGCAATATCGCCCCTTGATTGAAACAAATTTTCGAATTTCAATTGGCCCCGCATCTCTCGCCGACATCAATTCGATTCGAGTGCGACTTTTTTTAATCTATGGTCTATTTTGTGATACTTTAATCGAGGTTTATTGAGGCGAGTTGTACATTGATATTTATGACGCATAGAATTGTCGTAAATTGAAGAAAGTTTGAGTATCATTTTCCCTCGTGAAACGGAAAAGTGTGGGAACAATATTTTGTGTTGCAATACATTAACATTATATCTATTGATAATATATTAACAACGCATATGATTTGCAGTTCATTGAAAAAAAAAGTGAGCAACGTGTTTAATAGATCGTTTGCAGCTCGAACGACAACTAAATAAGAAAGTCGGAAAAGACGAAGAGAGAAGAGATTTTTGGGCAAAGCGAATAAGAAGGCGGCCTTAATTTAATTGCGCGGCATCGGTAAGGAAAAATAATCGGCGGAATGAGCAGTTGGCTGGAACGTCGAACGGGACGGGGAAACAATTTAACTAATGGAAAGGTATTGTCCGCAACATCCACGGCGGAGAATCGTCGGCAGATTTCGATCCGAGTCCGGGAGGGAGGTGTTGCTTTTGTATTATGATTCCCCGGACTGCTCGGCCTTTAATCTCGATACGATTATTTTTCTCGGCCCTCGTCGTTTCCTGCGACGCGGGCGTCGCAAACGCAGCGCCGCTCCGCGAACCTCGGGAATTAGTTTCGCATTAGCCGGATAATTGATATTAATGAAACAGAAGCTGGTAATAAGTGTCACGGTGACAAATGCTGGCGTTGTCATCGTTCGAATACAGTCGAAATCCACTTGGAGGAGGAATAAAGTCAAACGAAAAGAGGCTTTTTCGTTTGACAGGTGTATAAAGTTGAACCAAATATTGTAGTTTCTACTAAACATTTTTCTTGGTCTTAATTTTGCAATCATTTTCATCTCTTTCTAAACTTGACCCTTGATCCACTTTGAATCTACTGTTAATCTACTTTGATTTAAAAATGTACATTTCGATTAAGAAATGGTACTCGAAAAAGAAAACAGGAGCTGAAAGTACGACAAGCACCGATGCCATTGATCCCACGAAAGCACGCACAGTCGAACGTCGCGGGGCACAAAAGTCCTCGGTCTCCGCCTTTTTCTCTTTTCCCTATCGGCGAAATTCGCGTCGCGTCCCGGGTATGTACACAAATTCACCAGACTAAACGATGCGGTGGTGCTCCATTCCAATCAATATGTGACAACACTCGCGTCGGCAGACATTGATATCGCGATGCAACCGAGATCCGCAGATACAGATATACGGCAGATAGACATCTGCCGGAGCCAGTCATCGCGCTAAATTGATCTCGTCTATCTCGGCATATTATAGCTTTATGGCAAGATATTAAGCTTCGACATTGAGCGTATGAATACGCTCGGAAATGATTGCAAAGTTTTGCATCCGCTGATGTGAGGCTGTATAAAAATAACAGACGGTTGTTTATGTAAGTGAAGTTCAAAATTATCGAGGTCAAGACGTTAAGCGCAAAACAACGCCAACGCGAGTCCCGCGATTCTCGATCAAATCCCACACACACGAAACACACAGTGTTACGATAATCCGACAAACCAAATGCCGCACGACTCGACGACGCTCGAATGCTGCCGAAAAAGTGAGCTTGCTGTTGACAAATTTTTGTTGACAATTTCAACTCGAATACTTGACATTCTGGTTAAAGTTACTAATGAAACGGTGACAACGATAGAATTTACCATTTAAACGGCAATTTTTACTGTTCAATTTCTGCGAATTGTGCGAAAGAAAAATTGATTATTTTTATCAATTTTGATTGGGATCGGTACAAAGTACAGCTTATAATAAAATTACATGAAAACTACACAGGATGTAATTGTTTCATATTCAGAAGGATTAAGAATTGTGTCAAAGAAGAACTTTTTGCAATAGATTTTACTTACACAATTTATTTAATGTAAAATCAAATACCCTTAGCGTGTAGTTACTGTAACACTATTTTTCCCCGACCATGCAGAACATTTGCATCGCCATCAAATTTACCTAACGATCCCATTTCAAACGACTCGTGAATTCGAAAATCGTATAAGGTCGAATGCGATTCTTATATCGTAATTTTTCCAATATAACATTCCTCCGCGTACGTGTTTACAAAACCAACGAAACCGAACTGCGAAACATGTGCAGAAAATTGAAATAAACTGTGGCCGATGCGGAACCACGTTCCGCAGATTTTCCAACATCAATTTGCAGAAACAAATGGAATCCGAAATAAAGTGATCGGAGAAATGTTGACGTAGCATTGCTTAACAAGTTTTCGATTTCTTCACGTAGACCTGTACTATCTATATACGTGCCATCGCGTTTTATCCCACATTTTTTTGGACAATCTTTGGAAGTAACACGTTGTTTAAAAACGTTACTCATTTCGAATAACAGTAACGCATTATTTCTAAAAGCAAGTAACAGTAACTCGCTACATTTTTTAATATCAAGTAACGAGGTACTTGAAAACATGTGTTACCATTACGCGAATTTTGTAACGTTTTTGAATAACGCGTTACAAGTAACGACGTTACTTACATTGTTTGAGTAAAGGTAACGAGTTACTATCGAGACCAAGAAACTTGACGGTCATTTCAAAAGGTAACTTGCAATATCTGATTTACGCGTGCAGACACATGTTTGCATTTACCCAAATGTTTCTCTCCAGACTTTCGCCAGACTTACGCCATATTCGTGCCAACTTTTTATTTTTACGCGACCACGTGTATTCATATATACATTTATTGAGGCGTGCATGCACATACATTTATACACTTGCAATTCGCACACATCGACAGTTCAATATTGCGGCGGCGGTCTTAATGCATTTGGCGAGGTAACCATAGTACGCATCACTAAACACCCTTTCCGCAAGCTCAGCACGCTCACTGTCTCCCTCGGTAGCTCCCGACCGACCTCGCGTCCTCTCTTTCCCCCTCCCCTCCCTCTCGTTCATTCTCTAACTCTCTCTCTCTTTCTCTCTCTCTCTCGCTCCCACCATCCAATAAGTATCCAGATCTTCTTTCTTTCTCCCCACCCCACCCCCTTCCCGCGTTTTATCCCACTTTTCTTCGGCCAACCGTCCCCCTCTCCTCCCCTTTCAAGACAAAGAGACTATAATAGTTCTAAAAAGAAGTGGCCCGACTCCCACTGGCTTTAATCTCTTAACGGGAGAGACAACAACAAAAAAATATCATCCGTACCATTGCCTGCGTACCGAATTTCCGATGACTTTAGAGTTTTAGTTATGAAATTATCCCCCGATCGATTAGTGTTTCATGATATCAAAAAAGTGAATCTGTTTCATCTCACGCATATCATTAATTGACTTAAGTTTCTTTTTTTATTTTCGTTTATCGTGACTTTTGGGATTTCAAAATTTTGCTATTTAGTTTAGAGGTTCAACTGAAAAGACAGACTCAACATCCTAATGTTAAATTAGGAATCACGTCTGCTTTCTGAAAAATTTGTTTCAAAGTATAAATAAGAGCCTAATTGAATCAGTCGTTTTGATTAATTATCACGCTTGAGTAAAATTAACGATCATAATACAAGTCAAAGTTATTTATTCAGTTGTGTTTTGTGTTTGTTAATTGTCGCACATGAAAAGGCATGCATTTTTGGTCCCCATAATGACAAGCTTATTTTAGATGTACTTTTCAGTCAAATGATATCATGAGAATGAAAAATTGATCAATTTTTAATTATACTTTGAGCACTGCGTTGAACAAAGCTGGATATAACAATATGATACTTTTAATTAACATGTATATTATTTAATTATTATAACCCCCATGAAAAACCCCCATTTTCACACTGGCAATGAATACGGATTGGGGGTTCTTCGTTGCCAATTTGAGAATGGGGGTTTTTCATTACCAATTTGAGAATGGGGTTTCTTCATTGCCAATTCGAGAATGGGAGTTTTTCATTGCCAGTTTGAGAATGGGGGTTTTTCTTCCCAGCCATCAATATATAATATATTCTTTTGATTTTTCGCAGATACCTTAATACCAATTTCTTTGTTCGAGTCATTACTGTGTATATTTTGATTGTTAATGGTACATAGCCATATATATTGAATAAATAAAACATTAATTAATAATGAATTCAATGTAATTAATATGTACAACATATATGTGGTATGAATGCAACATGCATGTTTATGTATGGTATTTGACGTACACGGCTGCACATGTGGTGCTCAACGTATTTATTTGTACCCACGAGATACCTTATCATACACCTTGCATTTATTATACACGTTCATTTTCGTCCGGGATCTCGGACAGATTCGAGCGCCTCGAGCGAAAGAGTGACGAAGATCTTGAGCCGCGGCTTTCGGCTATTGGCGCGAAAGGTGAGTTAGTGATGCGAAAAAAAGGGCCGCTGTCAAAATGTCTTGATCGAGAGACTACTTGGTCACGAGCACTTAAAAAATCAATATCCCCGGCTCGGCTGATCTGGCGTCGGCTGCCGCCAGGCCATATCTTGATTAAAATCAGAGCCAACCGGTAGCCGGCGCGCGCTTGCTCGCGCTTATCTTCACCCTCCATAGTTTTGCCGTATCCCTCGTCGCGCTCGCTTCTCCCGATGAATCCGGTTAGTCTCGTTAACGTCTAAGTCACCTGACAACGGCTTCGCAAATCGTCCCTTCGTCGCCGAGACAATGAAGACTAACTTGCCGAAAAAGTCACCCCCATCCCTAGTCTCTAGATTCGATTCGCACGGCAAATCCTCGGCATCGGGATATCCCGCGTCGCGTTCATTATATGAAATGCCTCGGGTCGTCTCGCTATACGTATCTCGCATTCCTGACATCATCGCCCGGGGATATTAAAATTTATCATCGCACTAATGGGGGTAAATAAAAGTTATTGGCGATTGTGTGGCGCGACGTCCGTTGCAACTGTTGGCGCTATTTGAAAAATCGTATCAAGTACGAAAGCGTATAGTAATTTACAATATTATACCATTTGTCTTTCGAATTAAAGAGGATATAATATATCGACGCCCCAGACGAAGACTAGGCTATCTCAAATTTTGGTCGAAGACTATGCC